>QKYT01000196.1:110083-130721 GCA_003550305.1 Glomus cerebriforme
AAATTTAGCCGAATCGTCACATGCCGAAACTTCTTATTTCGACTAGTGTATACTTCCAGTATACTTTCTTACAAAATAGATTTTTTTAAATTATGATTAATATAATACAAAGACGTAATTTGACATAATTTATATGTTTTATTAGTAAAAATTATGACCGTCATAATTGATTTTGCCCATAACAAAATATTTTAACAATGGCTTTTTAATTTTGCTAGAAAGTATAATTATTTGAATGTGCCTAAATTTTATTGATAGAAATTGATAAATTGTTTTGTAAGATATAATTTTTTAATGTAATCCATAATAAATAATTATTCATTTTAATACTGTATTATGGAGAATTGTTTGATAAAATGAAATAGTTATAGATGGTGATGAAATTAGCTGAGTCTGTATTAATAGTAATTTTGCTATTAGGAAAAACTATTAAAATGGCAGTTAATATGGCTATGATTTTTGCTTTTATAACTGAAGAGAGATGTATTATATAACTGGAGAATTGAATTGTATTGGGATGGATACTAACTTCTATCCAACTGAATTCAATTCTGCAGTTTTATTTTCTTAAATAGTGTATTAAATCATTTGTAAAAAAGTTAAAGTGTTTAAGAGTAGAGTTAAATAAATGAATTTCCTGAAGTTATTGTAATGTTTTGGAATAACCTATAAATATGTCTTTCAAGAATTACATGAAAAATACATAATCAAGTACAACTCTAAATAAAATGATCTAGATAAATCCTGATATATTAAGTAAAAATAAGAAAATAAGAAATCTTTAAGCTCAAAATAAACTGAAAAAAAAGTAAAAGAGAAAATAAACTAAAAAAAAAACAAAAAAAGTAAATCAAGCTATTATAATACTAATAATAAAATTTATAAAATCTAATATAAAACCATTCTGATACTTTCAGATAAATCCTTCTCTTTTGAAAAAAAAAAATTTTATACTTTCCATTTAGCAATCTTTGGAGATTTACCTATATGGACTGTTTATTACACCCAGTTAGGTTAGATATGTGAAAAACTATTAGTAATGGTGAATTAAGCAGGCAGAAGACAAGCTAAAGCCAGATCTATGAAAGGTTGTGATGCTCCTGAAACTTTCTATCTGCTTCTCAGAGTTTTCTTTTTGTAATCTTGTAAAACTTATTTCTATTTCTATAGATTGGTATTCTGTTCCCATAAGTAACAAGCCTCTCATAGTAGGCAATTATGTCTCCCATGTATTTGGCTAAATGATCTAATGATGCTTCTAATTTCTGATAGCATAAATTATTATTGGTGTGGTTATTATTTTTTTTGCCAGATTTGGAAAAGGAAAAAGATGACTTTTAAAGTCTTTATTTTTCTTTAAAGAGAAAACTTTTAGCTGATAGGTAATTGGGATCAGACTTTTTCTTTCCAATTTTATCTATCTTCTATTTGACGATAAATTTGTGAATATTAAAATCAGATTGACAGATACAATTAAGATCATCTGAAGTTCAAAAGAACTCTATAAGTTTCTGTTTGCCTTTGATATCTTTCACCAATTTGATTATAGCTAAGCGATGATGCTTTGTAAATTTCTTATCCTAGAAGATAAGATGCTCTTCAAAGCTTTTACTAATACAGCTTGAAAGATGGACCTTTGTTTATATTATTCTAAAGACCAGTCTGCTAGAAACCATCTGATGAGCATGTTGCCTAACAGAATTTGCCATTGACCTTCTTCAAATATATTAAGTACTGTAGTTTTCAGTACTATTGTGATTTTACACAGGTGTATTTGCCTTGTTTTGATAAAGTGACTTTCACAAGAGAATCTAGATGTTTATTAATTTTCTCTTGTTATTTTCTTGGCATCCCATTTATTCAGAATGTCATATAACATGACATTATACACATTAGGTTGTAATTTAGGCAGTATCATGAATCTTATAATGATGTGAAGTTGACATTCCTTTTTAGTCTTTTTACCAGCTTTGGAGAGGGATGCAGATGACTCTGCTTTCTTGTTAGGTTTTGATTTTTTCTGTAAAAAATTTTCAGGTAGTGAAGTAACTGATATGGGAATTTCTTTTTTTATCTCCATATTGTCAATTGCCTGAAGCAATATCTCTTGTGATGATGATTTATATTGATACGCCTGTATTATAATCAGTGATTTCAATGAGTTGTCATTGGTATTTTCTGTTAATATCAATCTACTGGAAGTTGCCAAAACTGGCTGTACTAAATCTTGTACCTTTTGCGATGAAGATGGTATTGTAGGCTGTAGTCCAATTATCTGAGGCTGCACCTCACCTGCCATAGCAAGTTTGGTTTTGAGTTCATCAATGGTAATTTCATACCTAGTTATTTCCTCCAAGGTCTTGTCTAAATTCCGTATATTAGCAGTCCAAAATATCTTCATAAAATTTACTCCCTATTCCTCTGACAAGAAATAGCATTTGTGGTGTGATAGTAATATAGTCAGAAACTCTTTTAACTAAGCGACCTAAGTTATTAGGACTACCATCTTTATTTTTCACTTCATGCTAAAGGCGTAACAACTGTAAAAAGACTTGTGCCTCCTCAGGACTCTTAAGACTTACTTGTTTGCACCCGGTGGGATGAATATATTCATTAAAAAGTTTGTCTGAATAAGTAGATATAGTTACTCCCATTTTAACAAAATATTATCACTTAATAAAATATATATTTACTGCGGAATTCTAATAAAATGTTTTTTTTTTCCTATACCCGGGGTACAGGTTAATTATTTAATTAGTAAATACCACGTGACTGTAGATCTGGTATCACGAAGTTACACGTTATCAAATATTGAAAAATTATCGTCTTGTAACTAAATTGACATTCCGTTGCAAAATTTACCAAAAAGACATTGAATTTATGACCCTATTGTATGTGTTCTGATGTAAATGAACTAGATTCTCCATTTTAGTAAAGTTAGCCGATATATGAAGAACATGACATAATAATTTACGATCTAAAAAGATTTTTTTTTTTTTTTACGAATTTGCTTGGGAGAGGACTCTTTGGAAGTAGGTTGTTCTTATAAGGTGAACCACCATTTGAGAAATTATTGTAGAATCAATCTAATTATCAAATGATAAGACTTTTGTAATGTAATTACCAAAGTTAATATTTATAATATTCGTAACCCATCAAGGCATCAACTCAAACGCATTAATCATACAACCATTATTTATTATTATTTTACAGAATTAATCCCGTATTTGAAAAGACTGTTAAGCAAGTACAGGGTATTGATTCTGATTTGGCGTCCATCTTTACTGATGGGTAATGTTGTTATGCCAATGATTGATAACAAATCAAAATTTGAACTGTGTTGGTTCAAACTGCATTCTCTACAGGAATTCTCACGATTAGATTTACCGGAAATCAGTAAATCGGTAACAACTTTTTTATTTTTTTTTATTTAATTTGTTCTTCTAATATAATAATACTTGTACAATAGCGCTTCTTTCATGATAAAACGTGATGCTCGTAGAGGGGGAACCGAAATCGCGTGAATGCATACCTTATTGCAAATCGACCTGTCCTTTTTCACCAATAATTCCGTATCAAGGGCACATAATAATTTACTCGTATCATCCATTACGATATGAAGGGATATATGAAGTAAAATCTTTAGGAGATATTCCATCAATAATGAACACTGCATTAGAGTTTGTAATCACATTCCTAATCGAAATTTTCACTTTATAATTTATGAACAAGACTGATGTTACTTTTTTTTAGGTTGAGGTCTGTCTATAACGAGGTAAGTCTTGCAATGGGTGTAAGATTTGTTTTTTTTTACTTTAGAAACATAACTAATGTTCCTTAAATTTATGTTTTTTTAGGGGTTAATAGTTATTTTAACACATTGATTTATACTGATGTAACGACAATAAAGTAACGGTAGCTGTCTAGCTGATTATAAAGAAACAGCATTTAAAGGAACAATAACTAATGGCAAAGAAACAATTGATAAAGGAGTAATAGCTGATGATTAAGAAATAGTTGGTGAAGGAGCAATAACTAATGATATAGGAACAATAACTGATGATAAAAGAACAAGTTTCTTTTTTAATTATGCATATCATCGTTAAACAAAATTTTCTTGATAAATGTGAAGCATTTGAGCTCAACGAAAAATTTACATCCAAACACAACACGTACTAACAACCATTTTGGAACCCGTACAGAGTTTCCAAATCCAATCGCTACTCATTAACGACACTTGTTTGATGTTATTGCTAATGATGGATCCCATAATATTTTAGTAATTGGTCTGTTTCAGCGATTTTTTACGGAGTTCGAAGGTAAGGATAATTTATAAGCAAGCTCAAATATGTAATAAACTGTAATTATTTAGCTAACTCTCCCAGAACCTAAATCTTTTTGCTAGGTCGTTTAGACAAACGTACATGGCATTATAATCAACATTTCTTTTCCATTGCGACGATTGAATGTGTTCTAGGTGCACTACCATAGGAAAAGGTGTTATGGTGTTGAAATAGTGGGCGAAGATGCACCGTTGTTTGTGAGTAATAGTGTGGCAAAGACGGTTCTGAAGGCTTTATTAATGAGGTTGAAATATGTTGAATAATTTAAAGATTACATTATTATTACCTTACAGGTAAATGAGGAGAATGAAAAGGTTGATCGAAAAAGGGAATCTACAAAGATGCGAAACGATAATCCCTTTAAATAAGTTAGAAAATAGTGCGACACTTAATACTCTTTACGAATTACACCTGAAATATACTAGAGGCTTATAAGTTGTTCTCGGGAAAATAGATAGCATTAACGTTAATCGACTATGACGAATTGGCAATACCTTAATACATACATATGCTGATACTGATACACGAGTCGCTTTTTGTAAAAATATATGAACAGAATATGTTACTCTTGAAAGATATATTTTTTTGGAACTCTTGAAGGTGGATCAATATTAAATTTATTCTGAGGATGCTTTAAAATACGTATTTTTTTTTTGAAATTTATGGTCACGTTTTGCAATGAAATAATATTTTACACTATTTACTATAGTTTTCGCGACTAAATAAAAATCATTGTTAATTCTACCAAACATAAAATCAAATGTATAAATCACATAAATTTAAATAATTTTATTCCCCCTATTAAACTATTATTCTGATGGGACATATTTATAAACCCCATAATTATTAAATTTTAGTTCTACAGTTTTGAATGAGCGCTTCCCTCGATTTATTCTTATATACAGTATATATATTCCCATTAAATAATTATTTCTTACGCCGGATATTCGGCGAACTCGATAATAACGTCGTATGACTTCCGACTTTTTAGGATTTTATTTTATTTGAAAATTTTCATTTTGCAATGGAAATACTATCATTATATTTTACTTTTCAAATCTACATTATTTTTATTTGTAAACTTTGTCATCGTAAGTTTTTTCATTAAACTATTTTGTCATATTATCGTTATCGTCAACTATTTTGCTCGAACGTTCCCATCTGAGTAAAAAAAAAAAAAAACGGTTTCAATGTTGGAAGAGCAAAAAAAAAACAAAAAAAAACACCGAAATGGAAAAAAAATATTACGTCGTTTCTTCTCGATTCAATCGATTCAAACAATTGAACTGATAGAATTTTTGCAAGTATTGAGTTATTGGTCATTTGCCCATGTATATCAAGGTGAATTGGAAGTATTCGCCTAGTCAATTCAGATATTTGTCTGAATACAAATTTCGTTAGAGATTTGTACTAACCGGTACATTTTCTTAGCAATCAGATGGTATTCTTTAATAATATTTGCTTTTATTTAATATTTCCCATAATAATATAATCGATATCGTTGGCGGTATAGATCTAGATTATCTGAAATTTTTACTGAAGTTCCAGAAGTATCCATCTCGTTCCCTGATATTAAACAAATTTGTAATTTCTCTTTTGGTATATTTATATCTCGTGATCGAGATTTGTCTCCATCCTCCTCAGTGTCATC
This sequence comes from Glomus cerebriforme, assembly GCA_003550305.1. NCBI lineage: Eukaryota > Fungi > Glomeromycota > Glomeromycetes > Glomerales > Glomeraceae > Glomus > Glomus cerebriforme. The sequence goes on from QKYT01000196.1 coordinate 116,078, forward strand.
AATAATTTCATTTACGAATTGTGTTTATATCCATAGCCTCCCAAATAATCTTCTCTCTGACGAATTTGAATTTCTAACTATTCACTTATAAAGTCTAATAAAATATCCAATTTTTCCCCTTATTGTTATTTTTAATTTGTTTGTATGGTTCTGTCTTAGATTGAAATGTACAACTTTGACCCTAATATCCTCCAACAAGCACTAGTATCTGTTGTGAGAAAAAAAAGGACCTTTTCTTTGGTATAAACTGTTCTGTATGGTTTTGTTTTATTCATATTATCTTTCTAATTACGTTTGACAAAAATAAATTTTCTGTGGTTGCGTTGCAAAATTGTATCTTTTCATCATCGATAATCTTTTTCAGTTAAATAGTGATCATTCTGTATGTTACACAATTTTCGATAAACGAACCCAAAAACGTTTTACCATATGAAAATGGTACACACTAAACTAAATGAAATTCTAAATATTTTTTAAATTTAGAAACTATAACATTAGCTTTTTTTGGAATAGTTCAGATCAGGATAATTAATTAAATGGAAAAAAAAATATGAAAAAAAAAATTCAATTACAAAAAAAATTGTCGAAAAAAAAAATCCATAATATGATGATATCTTTCGAATTACACCCTTTTAATAATAAAGTAATTTCTTCAAGTAATTTAAAGTAATTTAAAATAATTTGATAATTAATATTTAATAACAAAAAAACTATGTATATGCTCCAATCAATTGTATATCAACCAAAAAAAAAACGGGATTCAGCATTTATAATCGTTCAAAAATGATATAAAAAGAAAAATGAATAATTTATCACAAGAAACCGGATATATTAAGCCGCGTTTTTATCTACTCTAATAATCTTGAGGAGGAAAAGGCGATAAAATTATTCAAAAAATATGATATTAACTACTGACTTGGAATATACTCTGAAGTTGGTTCGTGAAAATTTAGAATTAAATATTTTTAAAAAAAATGGGAGAATAATCACGGTGGAGTAATTATAGAAAAAAAAACTAGGAGTTTTTGATTATGTACTGACTTCAGTCAGATATTGTAAATGAAATCGATTCTCTTATACAAAACTCGTATAGCCGGATGCACTTCAGGACGCATTCGGATATAGGAGGCGGGGATTGAACGATGGAATCTCATTTCTTTGTAATATTATTATATCAGCCAATTATTAGTTAATAAATAGAAAGAAAAATTGAAAGGAATCCATAGTTAATGACGTTTTGGTTATGGGAATCTGCAGTTTATAAAAAAAATTTTACAAATTATACTAACTTTATACTGAGCGTCTGCGACCAGATTTTAATACATATACTCATATTAAAATTTCTCACCAACTGATGATCGGCTGTAATGTTATCTTAGAAATCTGAGTACAATGATATCATTAATATAACGCAGATTTCCAAATGTAGGATATGTTCTGCCGGTCACATGTGGCAAAAGAGATTTTCTTTATCAGACAAATCAAATTCATATGTTAAATGTTGAAAAAAAAAAGCCCCTTAATTTTTTAGAGACAATATTAAGAAAAAAAAACGGGTTTAGTGCATATCCTAAAAATGCTACTCGAAGCCAGTGACGTAGGCTCAAGCTTTCTCGATGAAGATTCACGTGAGAATTTAATATTTTATGCGTTTCATCAGAAATAATAGTTTAATGGGGGAAAATAAAAATTAATGTTCGTTATTTGTAAAATTATGATTTATTCTTTCAATTATGTGTATTTTTTTTTTTTTTGTTACCTTTTACTACGCTTGTTCATTCATTAAATTAATAAATAACAATGCATTTGACAAGACCACGGGATAGACGTCTTCTCAGATCTTGTGACCATGATTATTCCCTGCACGTGATAATGAATTACGTCTAACGTCTCATTAAAAGTTACCGCGTTTCGTCATTCGTGAATACCTGCGCGATCATCTTTAAAAAGGGCTTACTCGTTTTTTTTCTTTCTTCTTATAAAGATAAGATTATTATAAATATGTCCGAACATAATAAATATGGAAATGGTGTAAAACGGAATCTCGAAATTTTTCGGGATGACTTCCAAGTAAGAATTTTTTGCTCGACCAGTCTTATTTTATTTCTTTTTTATTTCAAATATTAATACTAATCCTCGTTGCTTGAAGCGTATTTCAGCGCTTGATTATGAAGAAATTCCCGAAATATACGTTGGTTACAACGGTAAACTCTATAAATTGTTTATCTTTCTTGGTAAAATTCAATTTCTAACCAAATATTTTTTTTTGATTTCTAGTCCTTGTATCATATCTAAAGACGCAAAAGAACAAATCGTATCGTAAGTTTCTATTTCGTAACCGAAAAACTATTGTTGATTCGTTGTTATCGTTGGTATCATCCTTGGACTGGCTATACTTTGATAATTACTGGGTTGACCACTTCCTAAAGGAATCAGAAAATCTGAACAAAAGTACTTTTGTTTCTTTAAAAGAAAAGGTGCGTTTTTTTTTATTTTACAATGTAAGGGAAACTTCTAGTTGGGTGCTTCCTGACTCAGAAGAATTACTGAGTTGACACACTTGGTATCCACTCCAAGCTCTCAATTCAGGTTCCTTAACTTTGTCGCTGGTAGAGGTCTGCCGATTTTGAAGGAGAAACCGGCTATGTACCTTCCTTTATCACTAAATAAAAAAATTGCGCACCCATCTGACAATGTTCTTTCTCATAACAGGTAAATACAGAACGGACACGTTATACAAAAAATTTAGAAACATACTGGATCGGAGTTATTAAGGAATGTGAGTTGGTAAGTAACCTATATGATTCAGGCTTAATTACGGAATTATATTATCTAATATTGTTAATGTTTAGAGACGAGAACTTTCCAAGAATGAAGATAAAAAGGAATACGTCCTTCAAACTCTTCATGATATTGATGAAAAAATTCAGACGATTAGAGAGCAAATTGCTGAACTTAACAATGAATGGAATCACAATCATAAAGAGGAAGGTTCGTTAATGTCAATAAATGATAATCCCGAAATACAACTTGATGATTATGATCCAGGCAAGGATTGGAGGGTTCAACGTAGAAAGGATAAATCCAAGGCTATAAAAAATATTAATAATGATGTTGAGATTCGTGAAGCAAATTCTTTCGGGATTCCAAATGACCATGTTTTTGAAAGTGTTCCGAGTTTGATTACGAGTTCTAGTACTTTATCAAATAATAATTCAAGAAGTGGTACTCTCAATCAGGTAAATGAAATTCGATTTTTTCATACCTGAGCGGAATTGATTTTTTTTTACATTATAGGTTTGCCCACCCAAAGTTCTTTGATGACAATATTTCGTATATAGATTCAGACGAAGATGATCCGGAAATACAAGAAAGGCTAAAAGAATTACGAAAAAAATACATGAAAGGCAATTCCCATAGGAAATATAAACCAAATCCTAGTAAGCTAACAATATATTACCAGCATTAATTAGTATATTCGTGATTTCTTAAAAATCATTTACTATTGAATAATACAGGAATACGGCAAAAACACGCTGGAGTTGGATTTAATACTGATACGCCTCAAAAGGAAATTCTACAAGATGATATGATCAAGCTACCAAATAAAAACCAAATAGATGATACTTCGGATATATGTATTGAGGTGAATAGAAATTCTCAATAATAAAATTAGTTGACATTAACAATTAAAACATCTTTTATCTCATAGCCTTCATATCTTCCGGTCTCAAGAGCATCGTTACGGCTTGCAGAAATTCATCAAATGGAGACCCAGTATTATCTTGATTTAACTACTCCACATAATACATCACCCGAATTGCACCACCTTTTTTCTAGGAAGCGTCAAAAATTGTCACCAATGTTATCGCCTTCACAAATATCATCGAATCTCCTAGATTCTTCGCTTCAAAATCTTAATACAAGTTCGACCAGTAATTTTGATGAAAATGAAAAACCTAATCTTACTAAGGTATCTCCTCCACCTTACGACTACATCCAATGTGATTATGATAATAATGACCAACATTCGTATCGTCAAGATTATAATGGTAACTTGGGAAACGAAAATGTAAGAATTTTTCCTTAAGAAATTTCGCTGACTGAATTGATATCCAATTATATTCCAGCACTATATATTTGGTTTTTCTTTATAGGAACCAATCTCTCCATTGCAAAGCCAAAGCAACGGCCTTGGCTCTGAAACAGTTAAAGAAATTCCACGATCTGCTAAATATTTACATAAAGTGTCGTTTGACAATGTTGTTGCTAAGCTACATGCACTTATTCCAAATCACGAATTGGCATGTATTGTCAAGCGCATGGAAGAAAATGTTCAATTTCTTGAGTTTCCCGACTTGAAGGATTTTACTTTCTCTTTCTCTAATGATCAAAAACATCAAGCATTTCTAAAAACTGTGGACGGTTTATTTCCTACAATAGATCTCATTACAGATGAGAGCACTGCCACTAAAGCCGTTAAAACTTTAGATCAACAACTTATTATGGGACACAAAATTATGAATATTACAGAAGATATGCGTTTGGAAGCGACATATACGTACATCTATGTATATCGTGAATGTGCAAAAATTGCATTGAAAGATCTATCAGTAACTGGGCATAAAAAAAAACGGAGCATCATTCTTAACTACATAATCGAAAGAATGATGGATGGAGATATAAGTGCTCGGAGACAGCGAGAGTATCGTATGCATCGTTCTGCTCTGTGTCTCAGGTATCTCTCAAGTTTCATTAATCGAAAAGTACTTTCACAGGCAGGAATTACAGTAACACATTTAAGCACTGTAAGTAATAACGAATGGATGATATTTTTGTCTGAAGCATTTAGTAATCTGGCAGCAGAACGAATGCTTAAATGGTTAAGCCTTGTTAACAGTGGAAAAATCCCTGATGTTCTTTTAAAAGGAACAGCCTATTATCGGGAAGATGATGGAATGTGATCTCGATCCAGATTTGCTAGGGTGTTGAATTGTATTTTTATGTATATAAATTTTGTTGTATTTTACTGTTACAAAAAAAAAAAAATAATAATAATAATAAAATAAATAAATAAAATAAATAAACATTATGACAACCAATAGTTTTAAATTTCTTCGAAACCCCCATAATATAATTATATAAGCCTAATAATATGATTTTCTTCTCTCCGAAGGCAATAAAAAAAAGGAAAATATAAGGTTATAATCCACAATAATAAAATATTATTATTTTTCTATAAAACAATTTTCAATCGCATGTTATTCGGCACTTCGTGCCGAGTAAGCAACATGATTGGTGGAAATTGTTGAGCGGAGCTCAGCAATTTCACTGATTACATTCTTATTGCAAATAATACGATAGCGCCGGGCTAAATAACTTTTTTAATGTTTAGTAACTAGTAGTATTATCATATCATTTATTAATAAATTACTGATTATTATTAAAGTGTTTTATTGTTTAAAATTCTGGTTTAGTTTATCAGTAGTTATTGTTTATTGAGAAAGATGAACGAAATTTAACAATAATAGATACAGAGATAAGTGAAATTATTTATGGTTCCTATGAAAAGTTAAGTTTGACTTTGTTTTGGCCCAACCTGATTTTAAGTTAGTTGCTCGCGTTATAAGATTATATAACATCATATATTATATTTTTAAAAAGATGAAAAGTAATTTTATTAAAAAGATTATATACAAATAAACTAAATAATATTAAAAGACCTAATCTAACATCCATTGTAAACAAATCAAAGATAATCTCTTTCACTTCCCCACATAATATTCAAATTTTGAAATTTTGCCAAATACTAATGTTATAAAAGGTTTTCTCGAGATCGTTCAATTTTATCTTCGGTAGACCATTTTTATTCTACTTGACGACCCAACATCGTTCAATGTCATCTTCGGTAGAAATATTTTAATTAACATTAACTTTCCAAAGTTTCAAATTGTCGGAAACCTTTGAATTGTTTAAACTAAAGCGAGAATATTTGACACTTTCATTCTCAACTCTTGAGAAAATAATATGAGAGCATTTAGTGTCTTCTTTGGTTTCGGTTTTTTTGGACATGTTAAAATTCCAAATATTTGAAGTTTCAAATTTAAATTTCTTTTTTTTTTAGTTCGGGGTCAAAAGAAATATAGAACTTTTTATATTTGCAAACATGTCGATCCGAAAGTTTCGCAATTTTTTTAATGAATGATTTAAAAGGTTAAGATTTTGATAACGCATGTATCGTTAAGCGGGCAGTGTATGGATTGTTGATTTTGTTTTCTAATTTGGGCTAAATCAAATATTTGTCACTTACAGCCCCTGAATAAATGTTACCAAAATGGTCAAATTCAATTTTTTTGATAACAAAGAAATTTGATAACTGATAATCTCTCGTTTCAGTTTATAAAACACGTGATAGGAAATTAAATTGGCAGTACCACATAACAGATAATATCCCTGAATCGGGTAACCTGATGCAAAAATATACCTCTTTCTTGATCCGCATAAATGTATTATAGTGGATCACAATTTTCGCTACTTAAAACGAAGTTACGTCGTGTAAATGCTCAACTCTTTGCTATCATGAAATTTGTTGAGATCCTCCAACAAAAAACTTTATAACTTCGGACCTCCTTTTAGTACTAAAATGACTTTTCCTTTTTTATAATGAAGCTAAGAATATATATACTTTTCCTAATATATATAATCGCAGAGCATTTGACAGTGGAAGGGTCAATAAAGAATTCTTAAGAGTTCTATAAAATATTCAGGCGTGAGTTTAGGTAAATATTTTAAAAAAGAGTATTTAATTATGTTATTAATGCAAATTTAAGTTATATATTAATTTTCCACAACCTTTTTACGAAAGCAGATTTTTGGCTTTTCAAATTGGAGAAAGTATGAGTTATTTTCTTGAGGATATCCACCACCGAAATGGGTAAAGTTGCGTTGCCCCGTTTTTAGAGTAGTAAATAGTTAAAAATAGCATTTTGTTTTGTTATAATTCGTTAATTATGCTTTGTTTTTCATATATCGGAACATAAAGCGATGGAACTAAGTTTAACACAAAAGCTCCGATTATTCTGATTCTTCACTACGTCATGCTTCCCGCACATATGAAGGGGTTCTGGTTTATTTACGGTTAGTTCTAATGGTTATTTTTCTCCTAACAATCATCGTTTTCAATCACTAATTTGATAATATTTTTCTACTTCTTTACTACATAAGTTCACAAACTCGATCGACATTGTAATCGGGACGCAAATCTCGTTAACTCCAAAGAAAAAAATTTATTACCTTTTAAAGGCTGGGATCTTTAAATCTTTTAAAGGATAGATCGCGTGATATAGCGTTTAGCATTTTAATATAAAATGCGGTGTATATGTGTGTTGCTGCAAGGTAAAGAAATTATTTTTTTTTTTTTTTATCAATGAAAGCATCATGTATATTGTTTTAACCTATCTTTATATTTTTATTTAATATTCCACTACGCAACACCGTCAACAGCTATCAACAACAATACAACAACAAATAACGAAATACACATGAATGGGTAAGGGGAGATAATAAAATGCGACTGAAATATCAAAAAATTTTCCGACATTACCTTATGTATATTTCACATCGACAATTGACATCGACAATTAACATCAACAATTAACCTCAACAATTAACCTCAATAATAGTCCACAAACGAAAAGCAGATTATTTCTTAGGCACTCCTTTGGAGATAGTGATCAAATAAATGAGCTTAAAACAATATAGTATTCAAGTATTCATTGCCAAAGCATGCGGAACGAACAGTCGAGATATAGAAGAAAAATATGCAAGAAAACACCAACATATGGGAAATTAATTCGATTCTTGAAACTAATCTAGTGTGGTTTAATGATTTTATAAGTATCTATAAAGATCTTTCTAGGGTTTAAGGTATGCAAACTACGTCTCGTTGTATATATAGCATACTATGTAAACTTGTGATTATTGAACGAACCGATCTCAAGCATCTCAATGTTTTGCAACAATATCATCCCAGGTTTATACGATGAAGAGGATTAGAAAAATTTCAAAATTGTGTCACTATTGTGTCTATGTTATGAAGCTGATACCGAATTGTCAATCTATTATCTACAAAGATCCCATATTGTCTGTGAACGAACTCATATTATCTTCAGAGATGGGAAAATGGACACTGTTTCTCGTCCACAAAATGCATATATTCGATATTTGAGAAATTTGAAATACGACTCGGATAATGATTAACTTGAATTAACTTCAAAGGACCTTTACAATAATTCCCCAATTATGTTCCGCCTAGTAATAGCAAAACCCTAGCAGCTCCGCATATTATGGAATGTGATGATGTTAGCTTGGGCAATTTAGGTTGGATCATTATCTTCTCTTATTATAAAATAGTACCTGTGTTGATATTCTCTAATAAAAATTGTCATACACTTTATTTTATCATTGGATTTATTTCCTAATTCTTTATAATTCTTGTTTACGATATATATAAAATATTGCATAGAGCATAAAAGAAATTATCATTAATTTTTTGGTCAATTCTGAATTAACAGTCTATGGAAATGTGTTAGAAAATGAAAATCACATGATTTGTAAATCATGTGATATCCCATGTTTAGTCTTAATTATATTAATTATATTAGTTATATTTATTATATTTATTTTATTATTTTTGCATAATGAAGTATTTTTATATAAAGGAGAGATTTTGGATGTAAGTTAGAACTTCAGTCTAATACATGAACAAGAATAATAACTCAAGTTATTTAGAATTATTTCTATAAACAAAAGGATTAATTTTAAAATCTAATTAATACATCCACAAAATTTTTTTTAATAAAAACTATATTTTATTACTGTAAAACTATCTTGAAAGTATTCTTAATTTTGGCCTTCAGAATTATAAAAGTTAATCATAAACTCTTGTTAACTTGAATCACATATAAAGTTTCAGTCCTTTGCATTTGCCAAGATAACAATTTGATGTAAATTAGATGGATTAAATTAAAATTTGTAGAAAAATCCAACTAGCATAATAAAAAAGTGAATATTTAATATTAAAACTAATTTTATAAATTTTGAAAATATTGGATAGTACAAAGATGTATAGGAAATACTTATACATCAAAAACTATAGATTATTACAATCAATTAGAAAAATATGAAATAGAATAATAAATATGAAAATAATATATCAATTAATCTATACTATTATATATAAACCTTTATTATTTAATTTTAAAATATTAATTAAAAGTCTACAATTTTATCAGGAAGTAATGACAAACTTTACAGTTAAAAAACTTTTTATTCAGATTTTTTATCAAATTCTTCTTCTATTAATACTGTATATCAATTACATTGAACCAAAATAATAACCTATTAATAAAAATAAAAGTTTTAATGATATATAATCAGAAAGTAATAATTTAATAATAATAAATTTAACAGTTTTAACAAAACCAATTAAAAGTAATAAATTGAAGGAATCTAATTCAATTGCAAAAACAGAAACTTCATATAGTCATTTAATATTGCAAATAGATAAATTATTTTCTTGAATAAAGATGGTATTTTATGTAAATTATACTTGTATTTTTCACATAAAATAGCTATTATATCATATTAAGTATTATTACAAAAATCTACTATAGTTAGTATTCTGCAAATGATTTGGCCAAATCGAATTTGATTTAGATTTGATTTGATTTGATTTGAAATTTTTGAATTGCAAATCAAATTTGAATCTTATATTTGAATTCAGTATCAAATTTAAATTTGATTTAATTAGATTTGATTCATTCAAATCGAATTTGAATTGGTCAAATCTGAATCAAATCCAAATCAAATCTGAATCAAATTCGATTTGACTGAACTAAATCAATTTTACCACTTAATAGTAAAATATACTTATATTTTTAATAAAATTAACCAAAGATAGTGAAAATAATATTGAATGACTTTCTTTATTAAATATTATTAATAGCTATAAACTTTATTTTAGAGTAATTTTTGTATTTTTTTTTTAAAAAAAAGAATAAATTAGTAAAAAGTAGTATTTTGCACAAATCTGAATCAAATCAAATCAAATTTGAATTGAATCTAAATCAAATCCAAATTGATTTGATTTATTTGAATTTCAAATCAAATTTGAATAATTCATAATTCAATTGAATCAAATTTGAATTTGATTCAATTCAATTCAATTTGATTTGTGCGAAACACTAATTATAGTACAAGAAAAATAGAAAGAGCAATTTGAAGATTATTTTTTTTTTATTTGAGCAAAGTTAAACTAATTTTAGTAAATCAACAAAAAATACTTCTATGAATATCTTTGACAAGTCATTCCAAAATTCTAATTCTAATTCTAATTCTAATTCTAATTCTAATTCTAATTCTAATTCTAATTCTAATTCTAATTCTAATTCTAATTCTAATTCTAATTCTAATTCTAATTCTAATTCTAATTCTAATTCTAATTCTAATTCTAATCTTAATCCTAACCCTAATCAAATTCATTCAATTAGAATCCATTAAATAAACTTCTTCAAAATTTACAAATTTTTTTTAAAATTTCTAAAATCTTTTAAATACCTCTAATTAGCATAAATTTAATTATCATATAAAAAAGATGAATAAATTAATGATAAAAATCTAATGCTAATGTTAATGAAAAAAACCTTATAATTTCTTGATTAAAATCAAAAATTAAGAAAAAATAAATTGGTGAATTTTTTAGAGTTTTGAAAAGAAAATTAAAATCCAATTAAATAGTTAAAAACTTTTGAAAGAGTTTATAATATTAATCAAGTTTCTAAAGAATATAGAATTATTTTAGTATTATTATACTTAAAAAAAATAATATTTACCTAATATAACTATTAAACAATTTAATTTTTAATATTATAATCATTATGCAGTTAATTTTTTTTTATCTATTTATTTAAAAATTATTTTTGTAATCTTTTTAAACTTAACTAATAGAAGTATTAATTGAGAAATAAAAAATAAAAAATCTGAAGAAATAGTAGAGAAATGTATTTACTTACAGTATATTGTTATAGCAGTATTTATTAATATATATAATTTTATATATAAATTAATATTTATTTTTATTAATTTGTCTTTTTATTTAGTTTTTTTTAAAAGAAACAGCATTTACCTAATATAATTATCAAACAATTCATTTTTAATATAATAATCATTATGTAGTTAATTTTTTTTTGTTCATTTATTTAAAAATTATTTTTATAATTTTTTTAAACTTAATCAATAAAAGCATTAATTGAAAAATAAAAAACAAAAATCTGGAGAAATAGTAGAGAAATATATTGCTGTAATGAAGAAATTATAAAAACAAATTGATCCTACAAGAATTAGAATAGATATAAATAAAATTCATAAATTCATTAAAGGATTATGTTCTGAGTTTATAGTATCTATACAATTAGTAATGCCAGAAACTATACATGTATCCGAAACCTTTTCATGTGACTTTTGGCAAAATTTTCAAACTTAATTTAAGCCAAAATATGATGAAAATCAAACCTAAGATTTGGCCGAAACTATAAAATGAACTCTCAAGAGTTTCGGCCAAGTTCTAGTCATAATTAAAGTTATTAATTATACTAAAATTTTGGAGATGCCGAAACCTCAATCAGACCTCTGGGAGTTTCGGCTACATGTTTACCAGAAACTGTTGAAAAAATAATAAAAAAAGTATGTATTAAAAATAGTATTCTCTATTGGAATAGACCTCTTAGTATATTTTTTAATTTCAAGATATTAGTCATTGGAAATGTTATATGAAACGTTATAGTTATTTTTGGTGATAGTGATTATAATATATATGTGATTAAAGAAGAGTTTTTTAACTAACTTTAAGTCAGTTATATAAAAATAGGTGTTTATAAAAAGGTGTGATTATATAGGAAGTGATTATATAAAAATCTGACTTTACGTGAGAAAGGGCCAGCCAGCTAAGTAAAAAATAAAATTAATAAAAGATATTGGAATAAATTTCATTTAAAAGAAGAAATAAAGCACTTTCTACTAGCCTCTAAATCACAATATGACAGTTCCTTTTTACTATTCCACATTATTATCTAAACTATCACTAAATTCTTTACTATCTATCCATCTCATAATTAATATTATTATACTACCCTACAATAAATATTCCGATTTCATAAATTTTACTTAATAATATATAATAAAATTGATAATTTTTGGATTGCATAAAACTTTATGAATTTTTGGCAAATTTACCCAAAAATTTTTTATTTAATAATCAATAATCTATAGTTTTAAAAGTATAATTCAAAAATATTATATTTGTAAAATATAAAAAAATACTCATTTGTAAAGTAAGAGCATGACATATATTACCTAATATTAGTTTTATAAGAAGTCCTACCCTGATTTTTTCAACCAATAATATTTAAATATATATATAGCATTAATTTTGGCTAATAAAAATGCATAATTTTGTATCACGTAAGATTTTGCTTTACCCCCACCCTAAAATATTACCTAATAAATGTCATGCTCCCTAATGGATAAGTTAACTTTATATGTAAATATGTAACTTGTATTTCAAGATAAGAAAATTTTTTTATGTTTTAAAAATATAATTTTTTTATTTTAATATTTAAAAATTATAATTGATTGGCTATCAAATAAAAAAAAAATTTGAGTGAATTCGCTAAAAATTTATAAAGTTTTATGCAATCTAAAGATCATTAATTTTACTATATATTACTAAGTAAAATTTATAAAATCTGTAGAATAATATATTCTAAACTTTAGATCCCCTTCACCATAATAAAAATTTTTTACAGTTTCTTTCTCAATTTTTTTTCAATAAATTGACAAATTTCATATCTAATAGTTTTAAATGCATAATCTAAAGTTTTTTCTTCTTTCTTTTCTGAATTAAAAACTTGTTTAAAACAGTTTCTATTTTCTTTAAAAAATGAATCAAATAATTGACTAGAAGAACTTTCACTACTAGAGGAATAATTGGCCACACTCAGTTAATTAAAATCGACCTAAAGTCTTTGAGTAATTATATAACATTAGATCATTTTATTTTGGAGAGCTTCAATAGAAATATTAACTGAGATAAAATTATTATAGCATGCTTTTTTAATATTATTAATTTTCATGGTCATATCATTGAAAATTTTTTTGATTTCTGCAGTAAGTTTACCATTAATTTTGCTAAGCTTCATAATGAAAGTAGAATTAATTTTGGATAGATATATGGTAAATTTATCAGAAATTTTGGTATTGAATTCTGCAATGAGTTTACTGTTAATTTCAGAGAAAATTCTCTTGATCTCTACAGTAATAGTTATATTAATTTTTGCATCAAGTTTATTGGTCATTTTAGTAATATATACAGAAAATTTATTGGAAAATTAGTTTTTAATAGTATATAATAAGAAACAGATATCACCGAAGGATAAGAAAATAAAAAATGTGGAATTAGTATGCCATAAGACATTGCTTTGCAACATGATTGCAGACATATTTCAGAGTGAAGCATAAAATAGAAAAAAATAAGATAAATTTATTTTGTGTTATTTTTTATTATTTTTTTATAGTAAGATGTTTACTTACTAAAACAGATCTATAGTTCTTTATATATATACTTATATGGCAAGAATTTTGTATTTATCTATTGATGTTCACGTTAAAATATAGATCTGGAACATTTGGCTGAAAGCGCTATATATAAAAATAATATTATGTATATATCTCTTTGTTTTTGAAAAAAAAAGTTAGTGCATTTCTATAGCTCCTATTCAAGTAATAAATAATAATAACAAAAATATTTTTGAAAATACTTAGCCGTGAAGCTTTATGTAAGAAAAAAATTTTTTATTAATAAAAATTTATTAAAATTAAGGTTTCCAAGCAAAACTCATTTTGGATTTTGTGAAATGGGGAAACTCCAAATAGTGAAGTTGAAACTATTGACAAAACGTTTCGCCATTGGTGAAACTTTAACAATTGTGAAATGGAGAAACTGCTGCGAAACTTCATAGCCAATCAAATGTACAGTATATCAGGTAATCAGTAAATCTGCACATTTTGACAAAACATTTGTGTTCACTACAAAATAAAGAAAAAAGAAATGTTAGTCATTATACTAACATTTCTTAAACCCTTTTCGCACAAATTACAACTCACCTAAGACAAGTTCCCAAGGCCTTTTCGTGTTCACTACAAAATAAAAAAATAAGAAACATTAGTCATTATACTAACGTTTCTTAAACCCTCTTCACCAAATTACAACTCACCAAGATAAGTTTTCAAGACCATTCGGTATTCACTACAAAATAAAGAAATAAGAAACATTAGTCATCATACTAACATTTCTTAAACCCTCCTCACAAATTTTAACTCACCCAAGACCATTCGGTATTCACTACAAAATAAAGAAATAAGAAACGTTAATCATCATACTAATGTTTCTTAAACCCTCTTCGCAAATTGCAACTCACCCAAGACCGTTCAGTATTCAACTACAAAATAAAGAAATAAGAAACGTTAGTCATCATACTAACGTTTTTTAAACCCTCTTCGCCAAATTTCAACTTACCAGACAAGTTCC
>QKYT01000196.1:131397-160134 GCA_003550305.1 Glomus cerebriforme
AAACATTTCAAATTTTCAATAAAGGAAATGTAAAGCTAAATGTAAATACTAAAGAATTTGTACATAAATAATATGATAAATAAATAAATAAATTTTTTGTTTATATTATACAACAATAATTTTTAATTGTAAATTACAATTTTATAAGTCATATAAGTTTTGCAAGTTTCATCAAGTTTTATCAAGTTTCGTCAGTTTCATCAAGTTTCGTTAGTTTTACAGTTTTTCATTTTATTAAAATTTTGACAAAATGTTTAAACTAGTTTTGCATATGTCAATTGCTAAACTCATTAGTTTTACCCAGGAATCTTAATTGAAATGTTCATTAAATAATTTTGCTATTATTTAGATACAGTATATAAATAAGCTATAATAAAAAGTCTTACATTCCTTTCACTTATTTTGTTCATGTATTCATGTTTAAAAAAGAATACCCACAGGCCAAAGGAAAAACTATAATATCTACCTGGCAAGATGTTGTTCACTTTAATAAACTGCTTATAGTGTATAGACCAAAGGTAAAGGAAAATATATCTTTTTTTTTTGCTTCGAATATATAAAAAAATGGGAGTTCTATTTATTTGTAATATAGTTTGATATAAAATTTCTTATTACTATCCTCTATAATATAGATCAAAAGTAAAGAAAATAGGCAGGGTATTTATAAAAAATATCAGATAGATTTGTATGAATATTTTTGCAAAAAAATTAGCTATTCTAGGAATAAAATTATTTATAAATTTTATATACCTTATACTCCATGATTTGCAAATATATGCAGATTATCTAATAAAATATACTGCTTATTTAATATGACTCCTTCTTTTCAGAAGAAAAAATTGTGCTAAAAGTAATATCTGATGAATATGCTAAACTGATATGTTATAAATTTATACAATGGAATAATTGTATATTTACTATTTATTATATAGATTGGCTGATATATCTCTATTGCAAAAAAAAAATTGGAATAAAGAATCTATCATGCATTTATTCATCATGAATCGAGGTCTGTAAAAAGAATAGATGATAAATCACCCATGCTGGATTACATACTACTAATTCCTATAATTTTATTCTAAAAATAGATTAATGTGTGATTAATCTATACACATAATTTAAATGTGCTAATACCAAGTAGAATAATAAAAATTTACTATTTATCCAAAAATCTGTAAATCATAGATTCTAATTGCTCTATTTTTATTTTTGAAATCAAAATGTATTTTTTTATTAGTAATTCAGAACTATGTAATAAGTGAGATAGAATATACCAGAACTTTAGGAAAGTATATCATGAAAGCAATACAAATTATTTCTGATTTTCTAAAAATAATAACTGCGAAAATAGCATAAATGAATTTTAAGAATATTTTTCTGTGCATTTCAGGTAATTGATCTTATATGACGAAGTTATTTTACTATGCATATCATATTTTGTGAATATAATCCAATGATATTTTTAATGCATATGATATAGGTTAAATCTTGGCAAGAATTTTTCTGATATATATTGTAATGTGAGTGTATTGTGCATTACTCTATTGCTAAAGCAAACCTTTCATATGATCTATTTTTACTTTGCTCATATCTCTACTGCTATACTTTTGACTGGAAGTAAAATTTATTTTGAAATATAATATGTTTTGAGTTTACAAATACAGTAAATAATAAATATTTTATAATAATGTGCAATTTATTTATTTTTTTTGCATTAAATAACTAAGCTATACATTTTAAATACAAATAATTATCAAGCATAAATCAATCAAAGTGTATCATATAAACTAAATCAGTAATGCTTCTTCCTTGAGCTCTTCTTTTTCTTGTGTTTCTTTTCGACAGGAAAGGTATAATGTTCAAATAAAGCTGAAAGAAAATAAATAGTTATAAAATTTTTAAAATAAATAAATCCATTCTTAATTTCTATATAAACATTTTTAAAATGAGTAAATTTTGCATATACCATCTTTAATTTCTACAATAATTCCTTCATCAGGTCTTAGAATCCATGGCACCCGATCAGTTGCAAGTCCCTTTGCTACTCTTTTCACTGCTTTAAAGTAATTTCCAAGAAACCATAATGCATCTGTCATACCATCCAAATTAAACACACGACCAAAGCAGTCCAGAAAAAGCATTCCATAGTAAAGTTCTCCAATGATGATAATATGATCAAAGCCATACCTATTAACTTCTTCAATATAACCAATAAGTTCTTCTTTTATATAACTGATATAGTCTTCTTGATCTTTATCATGAAGCTTATAGCCGAGTGAGTTTGCAATATAACAACGGTTTGGTTTCATAATAGTTTCAACTACCATGGAAAAATTATTGCGGTACCCATGTATTTCATTTTTCTCATCACTTACTGATACTTGCCATATGGAAATATTATTCTCATTTTTCTGAATTTTAGGTCGATCATCCGGAAGTACAAAATAGCACAGCTTTTTTTCGTTCCATGTAATGCTCTCTAGAGTATTGACTTGGAGCAATTGTCCCAAAGATAAAGATAACTCTTGGATTCTATCTGAGCATGCTAAAGTAACCATTTGAATACCAGTATTATTTTTATTCTCTTCATTATTATTAGGTTGTTGTTGTTGTATATGTTGACCAATAGTCTTCCACTGTGAATTAATATCCTGAATATGAACTGTATTATCTTCTTTTCTTCTACTGAAATCATTATGCAGTAAAACTTCTTTACTTCTATCATATTGATTTTGTTGATCAAGCTGACTTGCATTCTGCCAAGATAACTTAACTTGTCTTAATAGTTCATCCTCTTTTTGAAACCCATTTTTATGAGATAGTGTATCTATAGCAGATATATTATATTCCATATTATTAACATAAGAACTTGATGACAAAATGGTAGGGTTATTATAATACTCACAGTCCTGAACAGTATTATGATTCTTTAAGTTCTATATAAAATATTTGTTAAATATATATATTTTTTTTTATTTTTGAAAACTAAGATACTGTACCTGAAAGGTGTAACAAAATTTACTATTAGTTTTTTCACTCATTTTTCTTACAAAGTGTCTAATTAGTCAAAAGTGTATATACTTGAAAAGAGAAAATATTAGAATAAAATCACAAAAATGCCATTGAGCAACTTTCAAAATCTATGTTTGGATATATATTGGAATAATAAACCTACTTTAAATATCATTTTGAAATATCATTATTTATAATTATAAATAATTATATAATAAACTCTTGATTATTAATATGATTATATTTATATTATTACATCATGATTATATTTACTATATCATAATTATATTTACAACATCATTATATTATAATTATTTGTAAAATTCATATCATATGGTTAAATGATTAAGATTAAGGAATCTGAAAGATCCTTAAAAAAAAAGTTTCTGAAAACTTAACAGCATAACTCTGATAGTATATAGGTATAATTAAATTTTGGTTAATACATATAATATCCAAAAAAAATAAATACAAAGATTAAAAGCCAATTTGCGATATGTGTTACATATGTTATAAGTTATTGATTATAGGAGATCAAAACTTTTGGATGTTTAATCAATAAACTTCTTTATTTTTTATATCCTTTTAGGAATAACAATTTCTAGTTTTTCATCGTACTATACTTCAAGAAGGAAGATTCAATCATCCTAATATATGCATCTTTTTTGCTGATCATGATTAATGATATCCTTAAGTTTTTTGACATCTTTATACCAGCTAGTGTTATGAAGCCGATGTTAAACCTCTTGCATTTCTAATGTGATTTGATATTTTTGAAAGTAAGCATCAAGCTTTAATCTATTTAAGAAAGAAGAATGATATTTAATCATAGGTTCTTCATTAAGAATTTTTACTTTAAACAATGCTTTGGTTAATATCTTCTTGTTTTGCTTCAGTTACAGAAATAATTGTATCTTCTATTTTGATCACCCAATCTATGGGTTCCTTTCCATGACTTCTGAAGACTTTATACTGAGAATAAACTTTTACAGTACTATCAAAGATGAATACTATATCACAGAAAAGTAGGTAACCTTATTCACGCTAGTAATAAGTGGTGATACCTTATGCATTCTTAAAAAATCCTCAATTATACTGTTTCTGATCTCTTTGCTAAACTTTTAATCTCAATACATGGTAATTGATTATAGCTATCAGCTTTCAAACTGAAAAGAACCTTCATCTTAAAAAAAGTATACAAAAAGAAAGATTGTTGCACTATAAAAATAGCTATATATAAATTAATTGATCAGATATTTGGTAGAATTGGTAAGTAAATATCCTAAATATCTTGATAATACTTACACGTATTCACAATTATTTTCAGATTTACTTTGGGTTAGCAGTTCAAATAATACTCAATAGCAGAAAACTAAATAACTTTACATTCTGTCATAATCTTAACCATATTACTTTCTACTGTCATACTCTAAGAACTTGAACTTACTTGATCTAATTTTTTACACATTTTTCCTATTGAAATTTTCTTTTCAAGTCAGTACTACCTATTACATGACCTATTATAATATGCTCATTTTCTGTCCTACCTAAAAATGTAAAATATTTACAAAGCTTCTTCTTAAAACTTTCTAATGATATTATTTTTCAGGTCATTATCCATTAAAAATTTGCATTCTTACAGCCATATGTTGCAGTATAATGTACCTTTTTGAGACTCTTTTATTTTAATAGAATACTGTACAATGATGGCTGAAAGGGAAAGTATTTGCTAATTTTTAAAAGCGGTAAGAATTTCTTATCATCAAGATCCTTCTTAATATTAACATTTATTTTATATTAATGGTGATTAATTTTTCATTTTCTTTTTTGAGAAAAATGTCAACCTTCCATAGCTTAATATCTTTAGCATCAATATTAGTAAAAACTTGTGTATTTTTTTTCTTGATAGTATTTCTGAGTTCACTAACAACCTCTGTTTTAATAACTTTTAAGTTGAAAGCATTTTTATAAGAATTTTTATCTACAATTAAACAATTGAGAGTGATAATTGATATAGTGCTTTTATAGGGATATTTGGCTCAGATAAAAAAAATAGTGTTATATTCCAAATATAAAAATTTATTCTAAAAAAAAGCAAGCGTTAATATATAATTTGACATTGCACAGATATTGCATCATCACACGTGACCCACTTCTTATATACATTCGATAAAATAATAATACTTTTTATTTATAAAATAAATGTTATCAGAAGCTAGTTTACAATACATAAAATTGTAATTATATTTCTATTACAGTAAATAAAAATACTAATTATCTTTGCTTAGTATCTCTGGCACTGTTTTAATAGGAGAATATATGATAACATTGATTCTCTTTTATTAGAATAGATATGTTAAAGCTGAATGGGAAATGAATAAAAATTCTATTTTACAGTTCCATTTCTATTGATCTATCTATTATGTTATTTCTTAAGATCAATATCTTGAAATCAATATAGATGATAATTTCTAATTTTATGTACAAGAGAAAAAACTTGATTATTATTAGCATTAGATATTGTTACTTCAAAAATATCATTTATTTTCTTATTAGGAATTAAATAATTAAGAATAGCATAGCAGGCTTTCTTATTTTATCACATAAATATCAATCTTTTTTGTTTAAAAGTATACTTTATTTAGTGATAAAAATCAAATCATATAAATAAAATAAAAGATTTAACCTAAACAAAATAAATGGATCTCGTTATATATATATACTACTTTATAATGAGGGGAAGCAACCAGGCTGACCATCCAAAGAGTATCTCCTCCAATCCCTTAAAATAAGTTAAAGGAAAGTCATATCCTAACCTTCTGAACTGTCAGATCTATCAGAGAGACCAATTGGCCCTAGTGTTATGATCCAAATAAATCTGTGATCTGCCAATCTGATTCAAAATGATTTGAATATTCAAAATAGATCTGTGGATCCATTTTTTACCGATTCAGATATCCACCGGATGCATCCGAATTTATCAGATTGCGGTGTTCAATTCAAATGATCTGAATGATTCAGATCATATCTTTTTTTTTAAAAAAAAATTTCTTTTTTTACTTAAAAATTTTTATTTTAGTTTTAAGATGATTACATAATAACTATTAAGACTTAAAATTTTTAAGAACATTTTATTAATGTTCTTCTTTTCTTTTTTCTTGTAGATTTTGGCTTAAATCTCCTGAAATAACCTTGGAAGTAATTTCAATAAGAGGGGAGAAATTATTTATTTTTTATTTTAAGAATATTTATTAACATTTTTTCTCTTTTCTTTTCTTGTAGATTTCAGCTTAAACCTTCTGGAACAGCCTTAGAGGTAATTTCAATAAAGGGTGAAATTTATTTATTTTTTATTTTAAGAATGTTTATTAATATTCTTCTCTTTTCTTTTTTTATAGATTTCAGTTTAGACCTTCTGGAACAGCTTTGGAGGTAATTTCAATAAGAGGGGATTTATTTATTTTTATTTTAAGAATGTTTATTAACATTCTTTTCTTTTCTTTTCTTATAGATTTTGGCTTCATCAGGAAATTTTTTTGGGGAATATATAGCAATATATATTTCTTCATTATTATTTATCACATTAATTATAATATGTGATATATATCGATAATAATCAAACTTGTTAAGTGAATTCGATATGGATAAATAGTGATAAAACATTAGATTTTAATCTAAATGATAAATATCAATAAATATTTAAATGATAAACATTGAATTTGATAAACANCAATAAATATGCTAATGATAAATAACCTGAATGATAAGAAATACAAATGATAAAAATTGAAATTTAACCAATATGATAAATATAGTATTTTATAAAGAAAAATAATACTTTGCATTTATTTTATTATATAAAATATTATATAAAATAATATAAAACTAAACTAAACTAACTAAATGAAAAAAATATAGTGATAAAAATAAAAAAATATAGTGATAAAATAAGTAAAAAATATAGCGCTAAAATAAGAAATGATAAAATAAGAAAAAAAAATAAAAATAAAAAAAAATAATAATTATAATCATTTTTCTAACTGAAGATTGTAAATGGAAACCTAAATCAAAAAGTAATGAAATTACAAATGATATTAAACTTAAAACTTAATTCAGAAATAGAACAAATTAAAATAATTACCATTATTAATTAAATAATTTATCGTATGTTATAAAACTTGTATCGTTAAACATTGTTTCATCTTTGGTGACTCTTCTTCATTTTCATTATTATTGGTAGATTTATTTTTACTATAATTATCAGACATTTTTTCACGTAAGATTGATGTTGAATTGCTAAGCTTAATTTAACCAGTTTTATCAATCGCATCCTAATTTTGACTTTGATTAATAAAATTAATTTTTAAATAATAAAATGAATTTGATAAATACTCTAAATCTTTTTAATCGTAATTCTAACAGTTTTTTGGAAACTTTGAGAGTGTAATAATTCAGATTTAATAATATATTGTATATAGATCGATATAAATGTACATATTATTAAATCTTTCTTCACTAGTATCATCTAGCGATGGAAATGCAGAACTGGTGATATTCTCTATCATACTTTTAGTGAACAATCTATTATACAGTAATTATCTTTTACTTTCCTGGATTGCTTTCATTTCAGAATATCTTTTAAGTTTTTATGTCTATTATTCGCCAATTGCAGTTCACATGTTTTGAGAATAGTAGATTAGATTGCTGTTGAGATATGACTTCCTTTCATGTCTTTCATTTTTCGCATGATCTATCATAAAATAAAATTAAAATTAAATATTTAAAAATTAACAATTAATTGACAATAATTACCAAAGAATGATGTTTTCTACTAAAGGTGTTGATCCATTCTCATTCACCCAATCCGTAAATATAATTCGAATAGTTCAAATTTAGCCAATTTTCCAAGGATCATTTATATTCATCGAACTTCAGCTATATGTTATTTGAAAAAAAATCAGCATATACTGCATAATATCCATCTTATATAATATAGCAATAAATAACTTATGATGTTAAATATCTAAATGTGATAATATAATACAAACTAAATTATTACTTACGTTAAATACTTTTGAACTAAGCTTATTATCTTTATCGCTATTTAGTTTTTTNACTTGAGTCTAAAGCCATGAAATTCTTTCAAGTGATATTTTTTGCAATTCGTATAAAACACGAATTTGTTTACCCTGTTTTATTAATATTGCTTTAATATTATTAAAAGAGCCATGATTATCAAATAAAATTCATCTGATTATTGAGGTTGAATGTTGATTTTAGGCAGATTCAGCTATAGGCAGTTCAACTATAGGTATTGAATATCGACTTCATTGTCTCTCAGTAGGAGTAGGTGACATTATTAGCATATGAGGTTGACTCATGATAATTTCTGGATTGATAATTATCAGTAATATAGCCAATTGTTGAGATGATGATTGTTGAGTTAAAGACAGTTGTGAGTAGTAGAGGTAGATTGATGAGAAGAATTCAAAACTTCTTCTTCTTCATCTTCATCTTCTCTAGCAAAGAATGTTCAACAACACATTTACTTTTTCTTAAGCTTCTTGTATGTATTGCACTTCTTACCTCCTCTTATAACTAAAATAAAACATTCAACATGTATTAACATTTATTAATTGTCCGGAGCGAAGCGAAGGACTATATATGTTTATGCAAGGTGATAAATAATTAAGATCACGTGGCGATTTCTGGTTGTCCGGACGCGTCACGTATTTGTGATATTTTGATGATTATGATAAAAATAAACATTGTGATATATCAAGCGTGACAAAACAGTAAACAATGTGATACATTTATTTTTGCAATACGTATGACAGTGTGACAAAATATACCGTTAGAAAAAAAAAAGTGTGAAATTTTTTCGAAAAAATTTTTCTTTGAACTTAGCAAAATTCTAGCATTAGATTTGTAAAAATAATTACTTTTCACGCTAAATATGTATATTTTTATAACGCACTTCTTGTATTTACGCAAAATATAATAAAATAAATATTTTTTTGAACACAAAATTTTTTCATGTTTATTTGTATTTATTAGATGGAATTTTCATGCAAAATAAAAGATTTTTAGGTATAGCTTTGTAGCTTTATCTCAATTTTCTGGTATCATGGAAATTAAACACTCTTCTTCATTTAACCTTTCTTTCAACCTTTTGCATTCTTTAATATGTTGGAACCTTTCAAAGTTAAATGGTTTGAAGAGAATATCCTCAAGGGTGTATACTCGAGATACTGCTACAAATGTAAGACCAGCAGTAAATTCTTTATCCCTGAGATCTATTATGGCTTTTTCTATCGTAAGATCCTGGCTTTTATGCACTGTAATTGCCCATGCAAGACGTACAGGAATTTGTAAGCATGAACAAGAAATTCCGGATTTATCATCCCAGGTATGTCGAATTGGCACAATTGGCACAACTTTTTCACCCTCTAAGCTAGCGATGGTGGGACCTTTATAATTATCAAAAGAGATCAGGACTGCTATAGGGAGAGAAGGCGGTCCTTGATCTTCTTTAAATAATATGTCTTGAACAGTTCCCATTGAACCATTAACTAACCCAGTTTCTGTCCACAGATTTGCTGTTAGCATGACACGCGCTCCTCTTACCAGCAACAACTGTGCTTCAAGTCCATGTGCTGTGTCAGAGTCAGCTTTCTTTGCTTCGTTGCTGCCTGTATGTATAGCTTGAATTTTAGCAACAGGTGCATTTAAATGTCTAAGCCGATCTATATTTACGACATTAACCTTAGACCACTTTATTAAGATGAACATAGTGCGAGAGAATTTTTGACGTTCTGCTTCACTATGTTTATCTTCAATTCGTGTGGTAAGAGTTTTCCAGTCATCTATAGTAGATTCTCCATTGCGCAGCCTTAAGAGAATGTTTCTAAAATCTTGTTGCTCTTTAGAATTTCCTAATTGATGCTGAATAACATCGAGCTTATAAACCTCTCTGAAATGTATATATACTGCAAAACCACTATTTGATAATGCATCTCGTTTAGTATCAGCATACATGGAAAGATCAAGTACTGGCCAAAGTCACCGAACATAATAATCGACCTGCCGCCAAATGGTTTGTTATTATGCTCAGGAAAAGCTTGTCATAGCCGCTTGTCAATTAAAGCAAGCATCTGGCGTCCAACCATACTTTTCTCATCAATTATTACATATTTCACGTCTTTTAATTTATCTTGTAGTTGCTTCAGCCGTTCGCCATTTAAATCGAGACGTTTGACATCGTTAATTATCGGTATTGATAACTTTGAATATATCGTTGTCCCGCTGATGTTAAAGGCTGCAACTCCTGTTGGTGCAAGCATGACTATAGGTGACTTAGATACAGTTCCTACCATTTCTTGAAGTCTACTTCGGATTGCTTTTATTAGGTAGGTCTTTCCGGTTCCTGCAGTCCCCATTACAATTATCCTTAAAGGCTCAACTTAATGTCCCACAAGCACATCACGGTAATGGGATTCTATTCGCATGAAGACTTTCTTTTGATTACCATTTAGCGTCTGATAATTCACGGTTAAGTGTTCTTCTTCAGGATTAATCCTGAAATCTCCATTTAAAAATGCATCAACGTTTTTAAGGTTCATATCAGAATATTGTTATTTTGGATCATTAATCCAATCATAATTACGATCCATGTCTCGAGATCTGAGATCAGAGGAACAATCGAAATTTGGATTTGGACCCATTTCTGCAAGTAACATCCAATTGTGTCGAAGTTCGTCTTGCACATCGTCTTCAATCGGTTCACCTTCCTCCTCATCAATGAAGTCATTTTCCGCGTCATCTATAGGTGGTCCAAGTAAGTCATTTGGGTCAGCATTGATTTCCTCAAGATGGTGATCATATAAAGCTGACCATTCAAGAGTGCCATTTTCTGTTAACTCTTGAAGACTTCGGTGGCGAACGTGAAGAAGAACTTTCATATAACAGAACTCTTCCCATTGAGGACCTTCACGCAGTGGCGATGGACGTGGAAAAATTCGCACAATATTTTCCTTTTGACACTTCTTCCATCGATTTTTGATTAATTTATGTGTCAGGTGAAGCCGAAATATTGTGAATTCTTCGAGTTCGGTAGGTCGATCCCAATATGTTTTCAAAGGTGATTTTTCTGTTCGTCCTAATTCACCATCTGTAAAAAATTCTTCACTTTCTCCAGTACCACAAATCCACCTTGATGCTTCCTTATTAAGATTCAAGAAAACAAATTGATGACTTGAATGGTAAAGAGGAATTCCGAGAAGAATATGACAGGTTTCTTGAGCAGAGATGTCCCGTTCAGCAACACTATGTAGAAGCAGCTTTTGGACCGGGGTAAGTAACGGATCTTCTGGTTGACTTTTGCAAAGAATTCGATCCAATATATCTGAAAAGGCAGCCGATCGTGGTTCTGCTTTGCTTGCATACTTTGAAATGTATTGCAGCGTGACATGTATGCTTAAAATTGGCTTAAAATCCACGTTGGCTCACCAACCCTGTAGTTGAAGTCGGCTATGTGGGTTGACATGTGAATCATTTCTTGCAGTTACAAGCTTTAGTTGCCCATGGTCATCATCTCGCATAAATGTTTATTCATTAATTTCCTTAGGGTATCCAAACCTGCAGAATTGTTTTCCTTCTCAGTTGATACGAAGACAATACATAGGACTACATCGCGTATGTCTTTGTAATTTGTTAATCAAGTCGATATAGTCCTATTGGTCATCGCGTAATTCAATACCCCTTTTTTGACATGGATGCTGTTCAGGAACAGGCATATCAAGTCCTGGATTTATCATTGTGACTAAATTATCAAGGTATTGTACAACTTCGTTCATTTTGTTTTCATTTTCCTTCATGTGTTTCCACTCTATTGAAGGCGCATTTTTAATTTTTCCGATTACATGTACATGAACACTTNCNCGATGCTGCCATTCGAACCTATACCACCAATNCTCCAAATCCCATCTTTGTCTTAAAACATCGTTTAAAAAAATTTCAAATCNCTTATCNAAAAACCAGACCNNGATGTGAGGATTGTCAACAATGTTTTGTTGATGGTTGTTGGCTGAAGCTTCAGAATTTCCGTTAGATGGCATAAGTTGGTGAAGCTCTGGCCAATGTAAATCAGCAGTGCTAAATGTTAAGAAGACCAGGCCTTGTGATCCTATTTGTTTGATCATATCAGACAGTTCATAACATCGCGAATTCCAAAACTGTCTGGATCCACGTAATCCTTCACCATATCGCATAATTTTATCAGCAAAATGACTTTCACCCGAAGCAATTCTTTCTTGTATGTCTGTAACAGTGATCTGGGCATCAGTTAGGTTCTGTCTAACATAAACTCTTCCTTCTTGCAGTGCTCGCCATCTCATCTGTGAATTTAGCGTGAAGTATCTCCATCAGGCATGACGTACAAATCTCCCGTCTTTATACAGAAGTAGGTGTCTAAAGTATTCGGCAGGTTTAATATCTCTAATTCGTTCTGTATGAAGATCCGCGTATCCAGTTGGGTATAAAGTTGGAAATGTGCATGCAATATACCCTAGCGTCTGGAATTCATTGACGGGAATGTTGTTTATTTGTAGCCACATAATAGGATTGTTCTCATTCTGCATACGATCAAGGGTATCATCAATAGCAACGTCTTCGCGATGAGTTAAAGGGAGAAGTGGAACAAAGGTGCGTGTAATCACATCATCTTCATTTCTTTCATCAGAATCTTCTGCAATAATTTGAGCATTTCGAAGCTGACCATCAATTGAGCTATCAATTGATAAGGATTGAAAAACTTCAAAATCAATGATTATATCAGCGTAGTAACGATTGTTTTCCTTCAGCCAATTCAATGCAAGAGCCACCTTAGAACGATGAACTCAAAAATCCCTAAATGCTTCTGAATTACTTGCAGATTGGTGACATATGACTAGAACATCTAATGATGATGGTTGTCGAGGAAGCTTTTTGGCAAATTCTTGGACATCTTGAGGAAAGTTGATTACGTTTTCACGATAGCCATATTGTCCTTCACGAAGCTTATAGACTGACATTATGAGAAAAACACGCGCAATCAACATTTTCTCAATTTCTGTGAGATCTTGAAATTCTTCGGGTACTTCGCCCGGGTCCATTTTGTTTTTTGCTTAGAACTTTTTTGGAGACGTCTTTTCGGTATAGCAATGTCGGCATTCCCCTTTCACAAGTACTATAGATGGGAAGCTTTCATTACAAGTAGGGCAAAGCATATGCCTGAATTTATCAACTTTGTTGTGAAACTTCTTAAGAAGATTTCGTTCAGATTCACTTAGAACATCCGACCTATCTGTGCCATCGTGGGCTTGGGCTTCATGGGCTTGGCTTGACTCTTGATGATGCTCTTGCTGCGGGTGCTACGGATTTGGATGCTGCAGTTGTTGCGGCTGCGATTGTTGCTGTTGTTGCTGTTGTTGCAGATTCGAGTCTTGATTTATTGAAATATTTTGGAGATTCTTTAGGTGAGTTCTTCGATTACGATAACTATTTAGACGTTTTTCGCGTTGTTCGTCAGTTTCCATTGCTAACTTTATGCATTTTCGTTCTTTGTCACGTGCAAGGCGCGCCTCTCGTTCTTCAGCATTTTCCCTTGCTCTTTTTTGCTTCTTGTTCTCGCGCTTCTTTGCAAGACGTGTTTCATGCTGTCTAGATGTTTCGTTCTTTCTAGCTTCACATTTTCGAAGAGTGTCACGGCTTATAAATTCATTCTCCATTTTGTTTGCTAAAGAAATTTCATAGTAGCTTGATGTGACTTTTCGTTAAATGAACATCACACAACATGATCAGCAGGTTAAATTACTATATTTATTTTTAACGCTTTAAAATCATGTATGAAAAACGGTTAATTATTACAAATTTGGTTAATGATAAATTTATTATTTGCAAATTACAATTATTGTTAACTTTTAATATACAATTATTATTAAATTATCATGCCATTATAAATTAAACTTTTATAGCACTATTAACTTTTGTATTAGACTTTTATAGATAAACTAGCTAGAATTTACTCACGGTGATTAGTAAGAGGAATTTAATTGAAGATTATATTTCGGTATGCATAATTAGCTAATCACATGACATTGACTTACGGTCAATTATTATTACAAATTTAGTTAAATTGAATACAATAAGCTATCTATTCTAATTTTAAATTTTGGAAAAATTAAAAACCCGGGATTTAATATTTTATTACAATTATTTTAACTAATAAAATAAAAATAAAAGATACTATTTAAATTTTATTTACAATGTCACATAAATGCACTAATATCAATTAGGCGGGATAATTTACGCTGAACTCGCTCCGGACTCACAACGGTTTCCGTTTCCTAGTATAATAATGTAGTAGTTATTATTACTTTCTGTATTTTTTGATGAACTTTCATCGCTATGTTCTTCATTTATTAATCATCTTTCCCAGTATCGCCAGAAAATTTTTTCACCCTCTACGTGACCTTTTGTTACTGGTGTCACATCCACCCTGTTTTCCATTTTTACTATATATTCCAGCTTCCAGGAACAGATTTTTTTTGGTGTGGAAAATCCTATTTGTCATACCTTATAACCCAAAAATTTTTTTACCCACGTGATTTCGGCCGGCATTATACATTCTCGGCCTGCATTAAGAAATTTAAGTATGTGACAAATAGTGTATGACAAATAGGATTTTCCACACCGAAAAAAATCTGTCCCTGGAATACATAGTAAAAATGGAAAACAGGGTGGGTGTGACACCGGTGACAAATTTTTAAAGGTCACGTGGGGTGAAAAAATTTTCTGGCGATACTGGGGAAGATCCGCTTTAGACGTACCCCGATATGGTGATCGTGTTCAAATAATATACTGCGCCACAGATTACTTTGTTGTTGATTTTTAACCAATCAAAAATTAGATTGTGATTTTCATGTGATTTATTAAAAAATTTTCTCCAACAACATAACATTTTAATATAGAAGATAGTAAATTTTAACGAATTTAACCAATATTTTATTACTTTCACTAATATTAACTATAAATTTCTAATTATAAACAAATAAAAACTATAAACTACATATTGATACTATGTTTATATCGCAGCTTATTTCTGGAATATTTTTTATGTACACACTTTATAATTAATTTTTTTTAAAAAAAAAAAATTTCAAACCGATTGGTTTTAATATAACCAGAACCGATTAAACCCGGTTATAAATCCGATATCCGATACTAGTTTTAAATTCTAGTCATGAACTTGTCTTGTGTAATCATCCTTAATTAAAAATATGTGATCAATACAATATATTTAAACGTTTCTTTATTAATAACAATTACATAAACAACTAATTATCTTATTTATAAAAAAATTATAAGAATAAAGTGGTGTTAAAAAATATGAAAAGGAAGTTGCTTAAAATAAAAATAATTAAAATTCAAAAAAAAATCTTATATACTCTATATAATATTTTGAAGATGACATAAAAATCTTAAATCCATTTAACTTGTGTAAAAAATTCCCAAAGTTTGCTTGCTTTGTTAACGTCTACTTTAAGAAGTTTTTGTGCATCACTCTTACGAAATGGAAGTGATTTTTTCATATACCTTCTAGCAGTTGAAATTAAAGTGTATTTTGCTGTTAGATATTGAATAGGTGTGAGTCGTAAAGTTGAAGTTACATAAGCTTCTTTTGAGTGTAAAGATTTATAATGAGGTAAATATAAGATGAGCATAGGTTGTCTTTTCCATTCAATTTTTGGAGTTGTACAATTAAAAGTAGTCATATCAAGATTTAACTTATCAATATTTTTCATTAATTCGTCAAATTGTATTGGAGGAAGTGATGGTATACGAATTTTGGATTTTGCTGGCACATCTATAGGAGTCAAGGTTGATTCTAGGAGTCCACGGTCTACCATAACTCTAGCAAGGCTATTGCCTTTGCGTTTTCTTTCGGAAATTTTCTTTTTTCGTTTATTCTTCTTTATTTTAGTTTTAGTAATCATTTTGATGATTTGTTTCTTTGATGAATATGAAGAACGTTGTGGAATCGGATTGTATGATGGGGATGATACTGTGCCAGCAGATAATGATGAACCGTTACTTGAATCTACTTGATGAGAGATTTCAGAAGACAATTTGGAAGGAGCTTTCTTTGGATAAGGAATTTTTCTAAAATTGAGTCTTTTTGAAATTGTTTTATGAAGGTTTGGGGTTTGAGTGATTGGACCATTATTCATGGATGATGTTGAAAAGTTTTTTACAACATTAGGTTTAGGTAAAGTAGATTTATCTGGTAAAGGTTTTTCATTCTTCTTTTCAGAATTCTTAATAAATTCTAATAATTCAGGCGGAGCATCACAAATCCTCATTCTATATTTACTTTTTAGTTTTGGTTTAGTAGGAGGAATTTCAATATTATATTCATTTACATTTTCGGAGTTAGTTGATGATGATGACGATTCCATAGTATTACTATTAGAATCTAGAGATAATGGCGGTGAAAGTGGTGAAAGTGGAGGTGTAAAAGGTTTAATACTTTTCGTAACAATAGGAGGTTGAATAGAAGACATTTTCCATAAGAAAAAAAAAAATTTTTTTTATAAAGAAGAATGGCATTTTCACGTTTATTTATATATGAAATTTCGGAATTTAGGATAAATTAATCCGATCAAATTAAAAAAGGAATAATTAACAGAATATATATAAATAAATTAAAAGTTCGCGGAAAATGAATTTTTTTCTCTCTAATTTTATTTTGAATGATAAAATATTAAATTAATTTTATTCAATACTACTTAAAAAATATATAAATGACATACACTGCAAAACAATTAAGATCATCATCATACATATTCGGTAAATTCAATAACATTTGAAATCTTTTTTATTTTTTTATCTTTATCTTTACCTTTATACTGTCAATATAAATAAATAAATATATATATATATTTTTAATTACACCGAGTTAAACCAGAATGTTCTTCAATGACATCTCTACTGAGATAATACCGGATCATTCTGTCAAATTCCGTTTGACTCACAAAAATAGGAATTGGCGTAATATAATCAAATAAAAATACATTTTGTTCTCAAGTAATAATTTTCACAATATATTTAGCTTTATTCGGCTAAGCTTACTGCGGCCAATATTTTAATTATGATCGAAATTAGCTAGTTATTAAAGATCGAACCAATTTTATTCATTTACAGTAAATAAAATCTTATTTGGATTCGTTAATAAGATGCACCAATCTGATTTTAAGGTCGTATTTTAATTCTCCACTCTAAATCTTTGATTTTTTTTCCGCTATATAAAATTTTTATCCGAATATATTCGTTAATATCGTTAATGTTTTCATCTTTTCTGACATGATCGGCAAAGCCTAATGATTTGTTGTAATCAAAAAAAAAAGGAAAAGTCTTGGACTTTCAAATAAGTGATTTTATGAATCACAAATTCTTAACCAATCCGAAACTACTGTATGTTTCTACGACTCCGAAATTAGAAAATTCTTTATAATTATAGCCAAACTATCAGATATACAGTATGTACTGAATGATCGTCAGTAATGGCGATAATTTAGGCCATAAAATTAGTCAAGACGCAGTATTTCAGTAGGTAAATCATTTAATATCCTCTCTCCTACAGTACATTAAAAAATTCTGAAAATTTAGGATTTCTTTTTTTTTTTTTTTTGTAATTTTGTGTAATAAATAGTGATTTGGACAATAAAATAACTTTTCCTGAATTTTTTTTTATAACAACGTTTAAAATTATTTATTACATAATTACTCTTTATTCATATAGAAACATGAAATTGCATGTATACACCCCTGATATAATCACAGGATTGTTTTTTCCCAAATTCGTAAAACAATAACATACTGCGTATTATAACGAAAAAAAAATTTTAGTTGTATTTGCATATTATAATATGCATAAAAAGTAAGAAATAATATTTAATTGGTTTAAAATGGTGTAATTCGTCCATTCTATTTTTGAATTTATATATATATATATATATTTCATATATTCAATAATAATATATGTATATAATTTATAAAGTAAAAAAGATTTTATTAAACGGAATAAATGAGCCGAATACAGGATATGATCTTGTTAAAAGTATTATCTTTTGAAAGATTTTACGGTTTCGTTTAAATATGGATATATATTCGTGATACATTAATTGGAATTAATGAAGAAAAAGAAAGAACATTCGGAATCCAGAATATTTTTCACACAATTATTTTGTTCCCACGATCTTTCAAGAATTACTAAATTCGTTGTGATAAACGGGTTTAATTCCTTAAAAAGATTTTACATTAAAAGGTCATTAAAAAATTCGAATTTTTGTGTTGAACCATCAAAGGATGTATAATTACATAAAACCGGAAAAGTAAGAATTCCTACGGGGATCATAATAAAATCAATTGGTAGAATAAGGCAAAGTAATTAAGTAATTGGTCAAAGTTTGCGCAGTGTTTACGGAAAATTTGTCACGTGATCTTGGTAATTACAGTACTGTATTTGAAGCTTTTTCAATCACTCCCGTAATAAAATTTCTATGTTGTCTTCTATGTTACATTTAGGAGTGTATAAATTAGTATAATATCATTTTATTAATACAGCAGTAAAAATCCCCAAATTTACTTCATATTCGGATGTGGTATAAAAGTATGACATTGTTCTAAAGGGTCACGTATCACTGTTGTGTTACATTTTCATGTATCTTGTGTTTACACATACATGACTGAAGACAAATATAGACCAGCGACTACAATATTTATTCCGCCATTCAAACTTATTAGATAATGAAAAAGTATTGATCGTCAATCATGAAAATTCTTTTTATCGCATTTATTTTTTCTGTGCATGAAAAACGCCAAATTCGTATTAATTTGGATTGAAATACCTTTGATTTAACTCGTTGTTTTATTTACAAGAAAGTTAAACATTAGCTAATCATTATATAATAAAAAAAGAATTTTAAGTTTGGGATATATTTTAAATTGTAAATAGGGATACGAATAAAATAACGAAATCATTTAGAACAGGTTTTTCCTTGTACAAAGTTATTCTATTTCGATAGTTAACTTTAATGGTACTAATTATCAATTTTAACAAATGTGGCTTAGCCAATAAATTTATTTTTAAGCGAAATAAAATCTGGGAAATCTATTATTCATTCGCCTTATTTTTATTAAATAATATGTAAACTTAAACAAATGCATTATTAGTATTAAAAAAAAAATTTAAATAGTCTTATGATCAAAACATTTATGCGATCAGTCACAATGCATAATCAATCAGATCATCAGATTTTATATATACAGCACCTCAATGAATAATGACAACATTCCGGCTTATTAAAATTTAGTCTGCATGATTTTTTATTTCCGTTTCAGTTCCATCTACTCGGACTACTATTCTCGGATTGTTAAAAGAAACAATTATCTCTATAATTAGGTAATAGAGGTTTTGCCGATCCGATGTTTTAAATTTTCATTTGTCACAATTTCACTTGTTCACGTGTTTGTAATTTAACTAATATAAGTTAGGTTATAATTTGAATAAATACATTTTTAATTTTATAAATCAAATTAGGTAAAATTATTGTATATCAGATTTACCTTATTAATAACCTCTTTACATATTCTTTTTAACTAAAAGTTTTTCTATTCAGCTGTAGTCAATGGTTAATTTTTTCATATGTTTCATGATGTAATTGTATTAACTTTTTTATAACATGAAAATCAATTTAGTGATTGGATTGGAGTAAAATTTTTAATTAGTCCGTTAGAAAATTTATATAAACTATTTATTTATTCAAGAAAAAAATCGGTTATAACTTATAAAATGTGATTTCGAAAATAGAAATTAATTAGTTGTTTCAAACCCTATAAAAAAAATCTTTCAGAAAAGAGTTTATCTGTTATTTCCAGAAATTTTAGATTCCGAAATTAAGCACTACCGAAAATAAGCACCTTACCAGAATTACGAGGTTATGGCCTGCGTTATGACGAGCTTTGGCCAGCATTACGTGCAAAATTTAGTGCTTAATTTCGGAACCGTGCTGTGCATTACTAATAAAAACAGTTATAAATTCAACTATCGTTCTGATTGGCCAATACCGTTTCCTGTTTTTGATTGGTTGAAATGTGTGACAGGTTACGCCAAAATGTCAAATGATCAGACTGACCATTTTTGATTATGACTAGGCCTATTCATATCTGGTCGGTCGGTTTTTATTAAGTTCAAAATTAAAATAATTGTAACATAAGTATTATATCAAATCTTTACATTTCTTATTGTATATATTCTTTTTTTTCATGTATTTTTCTATTTCTTTATTCTTTTATATTTGTAAAATGAATACATGACAAATAAGCAAAAATAGTAAATACTACAGATTTAAACTTTACCTTATAACTTCTAATATATTAACTACCCTACGATTTCTACCAGTAACCAGACATATAAAATATTTTTTAACAAATAACATATAAAGTTTAAATTAATAACTAACTTAAATCTGCTTAATTTAAATCTAATTTTTATTGGTTAAATTTAGGTAATACAAATAAAACATCAAACTCAACTGATCAGATATGAACAGGCCTATTATCAATAAAACAAATTAACAGATAACCCATTTTTTTTTAAAAAAAAAAACTTCTTTTTCTTTATTTTTTAAGGATAGCCTTTTGGACTTCAAAATGGATGAAATGAAGATATTTCTTTTTACTTTTATATATTTTATTTTAAAAATATTGCTAATATTTCTTTATTTTTTAGGAACAGTTTCTTAAACTTAAAAATGAGTAAAATGAAGGTATTTTTTTATATTTTTATATTTATTTTTTTTTTTAAAATGTTACTAATATTTTTTTTTCATTATTTTTTTTTAGAAATAAACTCTTGAACTTTAAGATAGAGATATTTTTTATTTTTTTTTTTATATTTTATATATTATAAATAAACTCTTTGATATATTTAAATACTATATAATATATATTCAATTATAATTTTCAAGTACTATTTTATTATAAGAATATTATAAATAATATAATAGTTTTAACTTTTAATATTGAAAATAATAGAATACTAAAAAAATGTGAAAAATGATTTTTAAAAAATAATAATACAATAAATATATTGAAAAGTAAAAAATAAAAAATAAAAATTTATTTATAAAAATATTTATAATAGTTAAAAAAAGTGAAGCTAAAACAAAAAAATTGAAAAAAATATTTTTTTATCGATAATTATGGATAAAAATTTAATAGTTTTAATTAGCAAAAAAAATAAAGTTGGGAATGACAGATTATTTGATAATAGTCTTATTATTACATCCTATTATTACAGTTGTACTTTAAAATAATATATTCGGCATAATCTGTTATATATTTCAGATATGCTTCCTATGGAATATTTCATTAGACCAGTTCATTTCTGATTTTTGATCATAAAATCCATTAGCTAATCTGAATATATAATTAAAATCAGAATTAAGTAATCTGATCTTTGATTTATTTGATTGGTTTAATTTTTTTTAAAAAAAAAATGCTATTTTTCTTTATAAGATAAAAAAATAAATATAATTATTATCTTAAATAACATGTAAAATGAGCTGACTTATGATTATATATATGTAAACCTACATATTTATAAAATGACATATTAACAAAATATTAAAAATTTATTATTAGTGCAGTTTATTAAATCAATTCAAAGTTTTTGATAATTCTGATAATGAATCAATTGACTTTAAAGAAAAATAACTGAAAGTTAAAGAAAATGAATTGGATTAAGTTTTTTATTAAATTCTTATTATTTAGAATCAAGAATATATGATATTACTAAATCTTAAGAATGGTGGTATTTAATTATTCCCAAATATAATAATATTAGATTTAGAAAAATTTTAAGAATAAATTCTTTAAGTTTCCAGAATCTCTTATTAAAAATTAATTATCATTCAATATTTCAATTAATTGGTAATAAACCATAAGCTCTAGCTGAATTACAACTAGCTATCTTTTTACGAAGAGTAGAATCAAAGAATGAAATTTTTGGTTTATATTTATGATATAATATTTTAAAAAATACTGTTTATTTATATTACAAAAGAATTATAATTGCTATTCTTTTATTAAAAAGTAAATTAATATTATATGACTAACAGAAGATTTAAGAAAAATAATTCATTTAGAATTTAATAATATTAAAGAATTTAATAACTGAATATTATTAATGCTATAGATGGTACCTATATAATATTAGAAACTGCTCCATTAAAATAACCTAAAATATATTGGAATCATAAAAAAAATATTCAATTTAATGTTGATTATTATGGTATTTTTATTGATTATAAAATAGGTTAATCAGGATTAGTTCATAATGCTAAAGTATACAGAATTCTTTTTTTTTTATCAAAATGTTTCTATATTTACTAGGTAGAAAATATTTCTGGGAACCGTTATTGAGTTCAGAGTGAAAAATCTTAATTAGTATATGATTAACACATCTTATATTTAATCCAATAATACTTTTATCAGATTTAACTATAAAGAAAATTTTTAAATTATCATTTTTATAAGGAAATTCATAGAAATCATTTATTAAAAGAATATAAAAATTTTTAGCAGTTTGCGCCACTGATTGGGCAATCTGTTTCTGCATCTTTGGCATAGTAATTACCATAGTTTGTCCTCTCTCAATCTCACAGTCTTAAGCCTCCTTTGGGAGGATTAAACCTAACTATCTAATTCTAACCTAATCCTAACTTAAGTATCTAATCCTAATTCTAAGTAACTCTTATCCTAAATCTTATATTACATTAATTTCCTCTTTTTCAACAATCATGTATAAGACCTGCCAAAGGTAGGCCTTACACATGAATTATTATATTTTTTTTATTAGTAATAAATTATACTATGATTATTTTTTTTAAAATACTAACAAATAAAGTAATATAAATTTTTTATTAATTTCTCATACAAAAGAATAAAATACATGATTCGTACACAATTACATAATCAGATATTATTAATTTTTTTTAATTTCTTTAACAAGTTAATTTAATTGATTATTAATATATTATGAATATTTATATTTCTTATATTTAATTATTGATTTATACTGTAATTAATATATAATAAATAAAGATTAATAATATTAAAGTAAAAAATAAAATTATTATTTTAAAATGAATAACCAAATTACTAATCCTGAAGAACTTCAAGAGAGTAATAATAGAGAAAGAGAACAACATGAGACACATCTTGCATATGATTGTAAATGCAAATGACAAATATGATCAAGAGAAATACCAGAAAATCATGAGATACAACTTACAAGTGATCATAAAAGAAAAAAGCAAAGAAGATTAACAGAGACAAGCAAAAAATATCAGAATTGTATTTGCACAAAAATAAGCGTAAATATAAGCTGCACAGTCAGAAACAAACATGTAAAGTATTAGTAGAAATTCAAAGCAATACTAAACAATCTCTTTAAAAAATAATTTAACACAATACTAATTCTGACTTACAGTTTACACCATTATCAGCACCATTATTAGCTAATACAATCAGTGAATAAGAATATATATTGTTGCAAAAATTCTGCAACAAAATGGATAATATTCAATATAATACTTATTCTGTATGTAATGAACAAATTCTATCAATGAAACTTGTTAAAGGATCATGTTGATGTTACCACATGGAAAAGTTATTACCAAAAAAGTTTTTAGCAGAGAATAACATGGATCCAGAAGAAGTACTTAAAGAATTCAAAAGGTTAACAGAAATAGAAGAAATGCTCATTGCACAAGTATTCATTATCATGACAGTATATCAACTTCGAGGAGAACAAACTGGATATAGGAAAAATATCATAAACTTTCCTTAAGATATTCAAGGATTTACTAATCAGCTCCTGCAGCATCCATTCTTATTAAATGTAATCATAGTATGATGCCAATTAGCAAATTATCCAACAGTATTTAGAAATTTCAATGTATACTATGCTAGAGTTTCTAGGATACTATTATGGCTAAAACAAAATAACAGATTCTACAATGACATAATAATTGACAATGAAATCCTCCTTTTATTATCTGAAAATAGATCTATTACTTACTTGCTTCATCAGATTCAGGATGATTAAACAATAGAAGAAGGCAATGAAAATAATGATGTAATATCAAATACATTTGTACCTTCACTTCCAAATACACATTGAAAAGTTGTTATAATAAATGATATACTTGATCATATATAAAATAATGACCATCCATTATTGTAGCCAGAAATTGAAGGCATCCTTATAAATGAATTCCAAATACCTAATTATATGGTAAGAGCATTTCCAACACTTTATCCACATGGTCAAGCTGACCTTAGATCAGAATGCATTAGAGAAATTAAACCTGCAAAGTATTTTAAACATCTTCTCTGGTATAAAGATGGAAGGTTTGCCAGACATACATGCTGGAGATAATCAAATAGATATTATGGATGTACAAAAAATGTCATCTTATTTGATGTATTGAATGTATCAAAAAAATTGTTTAACAAAATTTATTTTCTTTTGATAACAAATTGACGATATTTAATCAACTTTTAATAATTATTATAGAACAATTGAAAATTAAATTATTGTTATTTAATCGATAAATTATTTAAGTTAATTTGATTTTAATAATTGAAGATTAATTAAATAATACACTTTTTAAACAAATACAGTAATTGTAAACAATTAACTAAATTGAAGAATCATGATAATTAAGTTAATTTGATTTTAATAATTGAAGAATCACATCAATTATCATTATCACACCGAAAGTAAAACAATTAATATTGATTAAATCATTTTAAGTAAGATTCATAATAATATCAAAAAATAGCAAGAGTATATATAAGTGTAACTTAAATTTTATTGATCACGCTTTTTTTTCTCACTTACATTTTTCTTATCGTATGCTTTTTAACATTTTTCTTNTCGCTTTCTAACAATTTTTTCTCATATGCTTTTTAACTTTTCTTTGCTTTCTAACAATTTTTTCTCGCATGCTTTTTAACTTTTCTTCGCTTTCTAACATTTTTCTTCACACACTTTTTTAAAATATTAGCACTTTTTTACTTATTTTTTAAATTTCTCATTTTCTTACACTCTTTTTTTAAAAAATGCCTTATAAATGTTGGGAAGCTAAATTTTCAGAAGTGTCAAACCAAAAATATCATAAATCAGATGAAGAACATAATGATGAAAGTTCATCAAGAAATACAGAAGGTAATAATAACTACTATATTATTATATTAATAAATGTTAATACATGTTGAATACTTTATTTTAGTTACAAAAGGGGCAAGAGGTCTAGTACATGCAAGAGGCTTAAGAAGAAGTAAACATATTGTTGATCGTTCTCATAAAACATATGCTAAAGAAGATGAAGAAGAAGAAGAAGTTTTGAATTTTTCTCATCAATCTACCACTACTATCTTACAACTGTCTTCAACTCAACAATTATCATCTCAACAATCGGCATATCACCAATAATTATTAATTCAAAAATTATCACAAGTTGACCTCACATGCCAATAACATCGTCTACCTTTACTGAGAGACAATGAAGTTGACGTTCAATACCTATAGTTGGACTACCTATAGCTGAACCCATCCAAAGTTAATATTCAATACCTATAGTTGAACTTTTTATAGCTGAACCCACATAAAGTCAACATTCAACCTTAATAGTCAGACAAATTTCATTTGATAATTGTAGCCCTCTTAATAATATTGAGGCAATGTTAATAAAACAGGATAAACAAATTCGTATTTTATATGAATTGCAAAAAACATNGNTTGAAAAAATTTCATGGCTTCAGACTCAAGTAAAAAAACTAAACAGCGATAAAGATAATGAGCTTAGTTCAAAAGTATTTAACNTAAGTAATAATTTANTTTGTATTATATTATNANATTTAGATATTTAACATCATAAGTTATTTATCGCTATATTATATAGGATGGATATTAGCAGTATGCGCTGATTTTTTCCAAATAACATGTGGCCAAAGTTCAATGAATATAAATGATCCTTAAAAAGTTGACTAAATTTGAACTATTCAAATTATATTCCCAGATTGGATGAACGAGAATGGATCAACACCTTTAGCAGAAAATATTATTCTCTGGTAATTATTATCAATTAATTATTAATTTTTAAATATTTAATTTTAATTTTATTTTATAATAAATTATGCAAAAAATGAAAGACATGAGAGGAAGTCATATCTTAGCAATCTGATCTGCTATTATCAAAACATGCAGACTGCAATTGGCAAGTAATAGATATAAAAACTCAAAAGATATTCTGGAATGGAAACAATCCAGGAAAGTAAAAGATAATTATAATAGATTGTTCGCTAAAAGTATGATAGAGAATATCACCAGTTCTGCATTTTCATCACTAGATGATACTAGTGAAGAAAGATTTAATGATATGTACATTTATACTGCATCTGTATGTGATATATTATTAAATCTGAATTGCCATACTCTCAAAGTCTCTAAAAAACTGTTAGAATTGTAATTAAAAAGATTTAGAGTATTTATCAAATTCATTTTGTTATTTAAAAATTAATTTTATTAATCAATGTCAAAATTAGAATGCAATTGATAAAACTGGTCAAATTAAGCTTAGCAATTCAATATCAGTTTTACATGAAGAAATGCCTGATAATTATAGCAAAAATAAACTACCGATGATAATGATGATGAAGAAGAGCCACCTGAAGATGAAATAATATTTAACGATACAAGTTTTATAACATACGATAAATTATTTGATTAATAACGGTAATTATTTTAATTTGTTTTATTTCTGAATTAAGTTTTAAGTTTAATATCATTTGTAATTTCATTACTTTTTGATTTAGGTTTCCATTTACAATCTTCAGTTGGAAAAATAATTATAATTATTATTTTTTTTTATTTTTATTTTTTTTTCTTATTTTATCACTTCTTATTTTATCGCTATATTTTTTTTATTATTTTATCGCTTATTTTATTGCTACATTTTTTTATTTTTATTGCTTGATATTTTTTCGTTTAGTTAGTTTAGTTTAGTTTTATAATATTTTATATAATATTTTATATAATAAAATAAATGCAAAGAATTATTTATCTTTTATAAAATACAATGTTTATCATATTTAAGATTGCTTGTCTAAATCTCTTCAAAATCCTATAATTAGTTTCATCAAAATTTTACTATAGATTTATTATAGTTTCGGCAAAGTTTTGGCAGTTTCAGCAATTATAATAAGTTTTGACAGTTTCATTTTTCTCCAAAGTTTCGCCAGTTTTTTAATATAACTTTAATATAGTTTTAGCAGAATTTTGCTTTCAGTGAAATGCCATCTTGCCTAAACCCCTAGGTTTCAACAAGCAACCTTAATCATATTGGTTAAATTTTGATTTTTATCATTTGTATTTCTTATCATTTAGGTTATTTATCATTAGTATATTTATTGGTGTTTATCGAATTTGATGTTTATTATTTAAATATTTATCAATATTTATCATTTAGATTAAAATATGATTTATCACTATTTATCCACATCGAATTCACTCAATGAGTTTGATTATTATCAATATATATCACATATTATAATTAATGTGATAAATAACAATGGAAAGATATATATCGCTATATATTCCCTAAAAAAATTTTCTGATGATATTCATATTGACAGCGATCATAAGATGCATTTTACTATCTATATTCTCATGCAAACAGATCTAAAATCCAATAAATAATGTAAATAAATTGCCTAAATAAAACAAATTTGATATAAATAATTATTACTTGTTTACAGTTAGAACTTATCATTCATTTCTGTAAAATAGATCTGGTCAAAGCTATTTGGACTGGCAATGAAAAACCCTTTATTATTGCCAGTCAAAATTCTTCTGGAATTTTCATTAATCCTTTTAAGGTTATTTTACTTTATGTAATACTAGTTAACAGTTGCATTAAAACTAGTTACCACAAACAGCCTATTTGATATTAAAGTTTAAACATTATTATGACCTTTATTGACTAGTTTGTCAAACTGCCAATGGAGATTTCTCCTTTCTATAATTAATTAAATTACTACATTTATTGTCCATTAGAAAGGTGAAGGTGGTGGTTGATAGAAGGGTATAAGTACTAGTCCAGATTGTCCAGCCATTTAAAAAGAAACTTTTATAAATATTTAATATAAAAAATTGAAATTTTATTTGGTTTGTATTATAGAAGAAAGTTAGAAACATCGTGTATTTATATTTTCACAAAATATCAAATTTATTAATAATTTGATAGTACTACAATTAAATTGCTTTACACATTTCTAAAAATAAAAGTAATAATATAATATTCTATCTATTAAATTGATATGATTTTTAAAAATATTAATTTTTTTAATTTATAAAAATTTATTAATACTATTTATAATTATAAAAATTATATCTTAATTCTAAATATTAACAAAAAAATTTTAATTCTAATGTAATTAGTTTAATTAACACAGTTTTTAAAAAAATTTTAATTCTACATCGGCAAATTTTTTAGTCCGCAGATCTGTGCAGGTCTGCAATATCGTTATATTTGCACAGTTCTTTAATAAAAATTG
>QKYT01000196.1:163179-173587 GCA_003550305.1 Glomus cerebriforme
ATTATCATATTGCAGACCTGCGCAGATCTGCAGACTAAAAAATTTGCCGATGTAATGTAATTAATTTAATTAACACAATTTTTAAAAAATTTTGATTCTAATGTAAATAATTTAATTAATACAGTTTTTTTTTGTTAATTTACTTAATTTACGCAACTTTTAAAATATTATAAGTCAATAATAATTGTATTTGTATAATTATATGTTAACTGAACTCTAATCATAAATATTATGTTCTGCATAATTACAATGATATGTATTTTCTAAATAGTTAATAATGTTACATCATTTAAAAGCATATGATATTAGAATTAATTTTTTATTAGGTTAAAATTTTACATTATTTTCTTTATTTATCATTATAATTATTGTACAAATCCTCTACATCATAATCATAATTTTCTTTCCCCTCACTTTCATTCTCATTATCATTATTACCATTTTTTTCATAATCATTATTATATTCTTTAGAATCATCATCCAAAATATCATTTGAAATTTTACCAATTTCTTTATTATTAATTCATGTGATAAATTGTCATATTTATCAATCTATATATATTCTATTAAAATAATACAATTATCTGAAGGAATTGTAATTTGATAGGCCAAACTTTCATTTGATAAAATGTTACATTCT
This sequence comes from Glomus cerebriforme, assembly GCA_003550305.1. Lineage (NCBI taxonomy): Eukaryota > Fungi > Glomeromycota > Glomeromycetes > Glomerales > Glomeraceae > Glomus > Glomus cerebriforme. Next base: position 163,820 of record QKYT01000196.1, read on the forward strand.
TCTTTATTATCATTGATTTCTGCAAGAGCCTTCGCAATTCAAATGTTCATCTCAGTTTCACTAATACGAGTATTATTTTTTTCTATACCATAAAAACCAAGCTCTATCTTAGTATTTGATTTCCAATGTATGATTATTTTACCTATAGATTCTAGTTGATTTATATTTAAATTTAAATACTGATCATTAAATAGTCATCTGAGAGTAGAGAATCCTCTTTTACAACTGGCTGAATTTAAACAAATTACTAATAAATGACTCATGATTCTTGGAAGGCTATTGGGTAAAGGGTCTATATTAATCAAGTTCTGCTAATTTAGAGGATCATTTATTGAGTAAGATTCATCAAGATCAAAGGGTAGTTTTCTATTTTGAATTTTTGATAGTTTTTGATTTGTTCATATAAGACTCTAGATTCTTTGAGATCAAAATCTATCCTTTTTCTGATTGTAATTATGCATCTCACAATTCTTGAATAAGCTTTGTCTTTGAGAAGTTTAGTCCTAAATTGAGGATCTAAAAAAAACATGTAATATATTTATCATCATCAAATTTCTTAAATCTTTCATTCATTATGTTAAAATAATGATTACAGAAGTTCTGGTTGAATGATCTTGGCAATTTTTTTAAAATCGCTAACAATCTTATCAAGCTTAAAAAATAATCTTCAAGCATTACTAATCTGAATTCTAAATCTAAGATGGCTTTTCTTAATAGATTCAGAATGAAAGAAAGAATTCACAAATCAGAAAAAAATTTCTTGTTTGAATGACACATTTGATTTTATCGTTCAATAAATTACTATTATTAGTAATAATTTATTCTAGTACTAGTTTCAATCTAACTATTGAATCTACTGAATCGCTGGTAGTTATCTATCATATTTTACAATACAGTCTTATACTTTCTCCACAAATATTATTTTCTTTGATAAATTGTATAAGTTTTGTGTTTGCTTGATATAAATTTTTAAAAAATGAACCTAAAATATTAACCTTTTACAATAAATGATCACTAAAGCTTTTTTTAACAATATCATATACAATCAGATTTATTGCATGTGTAATACAGATGGTCACCAAAATTATCTGGACACTTAGTTTTGCTGAAATTATACTGATTATTACGTGTTATTATAATGTAAACAAACAATGATTTTATACTTAAGATTATAATAAAATCAATTTTTTGCACCATATTCTTTCTAGAACTTTCAGAAAAATGAAACCACTTATCCCAAAAACTCGTGATGCAATCATTTATGGTTACAAATGCGGATAATCATGTCATACAATTGCTAAACAACTGAGGTGTACTGTTAATATAATTAAACGCTATTATGAAACACACTCCTTTATACCAAAAAAACAAAGTAGCTGTCCTCCACTCCTTGACTTACCAGCTCAGCAAAGGCTTAAGGCTCTTGTTAAAGAAGACAGTAAAAATTATTGACTTTATGCAAAAAAACTTGCAACTATCTGAATAGCCTAAGAAAGGCAACCTATTTCTCATAATATTATACGTCGTAACCTTAAAAAGTTGGACTTAAAGCTTGTATTCTTCATCATAAACCTGCAATAACAGAAGCACATCATTAGGCTTATCTTGAGTGGACTTATGAACATAAAAATTGAACAGTAGGAAAGTAGAGAAGAGTTCTTTTTTCAGATGAAAGTACCTTCACACAATTTCAAAAGGGTTGTTAAGGAATGGTGTGGCGTGAATCTGAAGAAGAGTTAAATCCTGATTGTGTTTCTGCAACTGTAAAGCACAGTCCTAGTAAGATGTTCTGGGAATGCTTTTTCTGGAATGGTCTTAGGCCAATTGTTCTATTAAATAGTTCAGTTATTGGACAATTACATGTTAAAGTTATTTTTTTTTTTTTTTAAAACAAGTTAATTGCATTTATTATAATTATTGAAGTTCTAAAAAGAATACATAATTATGAAAGATAAATCACGAATATACCTTCTGAAGCAGAAAAGCATAACTTATCACACGAAGAAAAGATTCAAGAGGAAAGTCTTGTTACCAAGGACTATTCTTCAATCATAATCTAAACTTCCTGACCTTGTACCAGTGATGAATCAAAATGACTAACTAATCTATTTATTTTATCTAAATTATTATGTAAATCCAATGATAAATCCAATTGTTCATATAACGCACTATTATACATGCCCTCCGTTAATTTTGCTAATTTGCCAACCTTTCTGACAACAATATCGCCTACTCTAAATCCCTCTTTAATAAACCTCTGCACTCTATTTTTCTATTGAGAAAAGGCACAAAGGTCATGCATGTCCAAGCTTTCTATAGGATTATCAAATTCGTCCATAGATGAAACACCAAAATAATGGTGAACTTTACTTGAGCGTGAAGAAAAGTTTGAATCCGTCAAGTTCGTAACTGTGCTAAAAGATGAATTATCGTCTATAATGAGCGTGGCTTCCCATTCTTTAAATAATTTGTTTCTTGGTAGCCAAATAAAATGATGAAAGGTTTGAATGAGAAAAGTGGACAACTTGTCCAGTATTTGAAAGGTAACTTGATTAGAATAGGTGATAGCATGAAATTTCTGAAAAGTCGCATTTGAATGTATGGATCGCAAGGTATAAAACAAAAGCCAATCATTGTTATCATCAATAAGCGAATCTTCAGAGAAAAAATTTTTGAGGAACAAAAAAAGTGTACTTTTTTGAGCATTCGGTGCGTCAGAATCCTTAAAAGGATCCCAATTGATAATAAATTGTGATAGATTAGCAATGGCTTTTTCCTTGACTTCAACCCATTTGGATTTCAGTAAGGGGCATTTAATCAAATGAAATAAGATCTTTTGCTCCATATTGCAGAAAAGGCATTTATCATTCTTGAACTTTGACGGGTGTCGTTCTTTCATGATATTCATAGTGAGAAGCGACAAAGTGAGAAGTTTGAGTTGTCGGGAGAAGGCCTCATGTATGGTGGAGTGGAAGCAATAAGAATTATTTCTAATAAAAAATGCAGTCCACAAAGTGTCCGTGAGCGAATGAATAGGTATCATCGTAGAGATCAAAGTTGTAGTAGGTCGTAGACTATGACACGGCCATTTTGGCATTATGTAGGAGCTTGATAAAAGAACATTTTACTGGCATATTATCCCATACTAACTGATATTGTATCAAATTGAAGTCACAAAACTGACAAGCTCCTATACTGTCTTGACTTTGAATACCCTGCTTGGCTAATTTGTCCACTGCTTCATTAAAAGAATCGCCTGCATGACCGTTGACTTTTCGCATCTGTAAGGAAATATATTTAACCTTTAATAAATAAGAAATAGAAAGTAAAAAAGATCTATTATTATTATTAAAAATTTTTCTATAATTAATAAAACCAATATCTAAAAAATTATTAATGCCATTAATCGCTACTTTACTATCTGTGTAAATAACTAAATTAAAGTTCGAAGGAGTAGCTAATACAGCAGTGAAAATTGCACATAATTCAGCTCTAGTAAATGAAGGCCAATCGAATAACTGGCAACAAAATGTTAAATTGGGAAAATCTTTTGCTATCCATCCTGATCCCATGTGAGCTTCATTTTGGGAGAATATTAATGATCCATCAGTGTAAATGTGCAGACTGTTAGAGGAGTGTGCACTAAAGTCTTTTAAAAGGGATATTAAACATTCTTGAGTATCAACTTCTTGTATGAATTTCTGTATAAGAATCTCTTCAAAGGTACGGCAATCCAGAATATAGATGTGAGGAATATCCTCTATATTTGAAGCTAAGTTATATGCATCTAACTGAGCAGGATCATTGTGAAAATAGAATAAATCTGAATAGTAGGAAGCTTCTGAAGGTACAATTTGATTCTGATCATTCTTTTTAATGTTTGCAAGGCAAGTAATGTCAGCAGTCGTTGATAAATGAAAAGTGCACAGACCCTCGCGAATCGTAAGTGAATTCAATTCATGATTAAAGGTACATGTTTGATTCCTCTTTTTTTTCTAATAATTTTTGCAAAAAATGTAAAAACATCTTGAAAATATTTTTTGCAATTATTAGTCAAGTATTCATATAAAACATATGGTTTTTCATATTTCCAATTAGTATGACAGTAATTACAAGTCACAGAATAATGACCTTTTATTGTTTGAGCACCCTTTATTAGTTTTCATCGATATTATTGAGACTTGAGATTTAAAAGAGAAGAAAAATATGCAAAGAATAATAGAACTTCTTTATATAGTAATATATAATCTTGTAATATATTATATATAGTGATTATCATAATATATGAATTATGACATTATACTGATTTATGATATTACAGACATTATGAACTAATTATGATATTGTAGACTAATTACAATATTGCAGATTAGAATTACAAAATTGTAGATATTTAGACTTTAAAATTTGCAATGTTTTATAATACTACAAATTGCAATTCATATGCATTAAGGTGTAATTATTCTATCAGTTGGATCTGGTATACTGTACATCTTTTTTTATGAAAAGAAATTCTTGTTACTTTATATATTTGTTAAAGTATGATTCAGCAATTTTCCATATTATGAATTCCATTTTTTGACTCAATTCTAATTCATTCTCTTCTTTTCCCTCTTCTTTTTCTTCTTCTTTTTTATAATCACTATTATATATTCTTTTCTTGATGATCAACATCCCTATTTTCATCTTCTAGAACATCATACCTATATATATTTTCATCATCTAGAATATATATTATAATTAAGGGATAGATCAGAAAAATTATATAAAGAACCATAAAATTCAAATATTGGTAGGTTAGAAAAGTTGTACTGATAAATTATGAACAGGACAGAATTATTATATAAAGAATTATAATAAGAATTGAATAACAAGTTAAAAGTATAGAGAAATTTGTATTTGGAGCAATATTTTTCATTGTAAGTAGTTTTGTTAATAGTTTAAAGTTTCATATAGGTATTATAATTGATATGAATTATTAATGCTATCTATAGAAACTTTGCTATCTGTGAAAATATTAAGATTTGTAAGAGATTGCATAAAAAGTAATGAGAATGACATCTAATTTTGCACAAGCTAGAAGAGGATCAATTATTCATTGTATAATGAAACTTTATATGAGAATGATCACAATATTAACCCAGCTGCAGCTTATTTTTGAGTTATCATCAGTGATTTTGAGGATTATTATTTGAGATGAGTAAAGTCAATTCTCCATTTGGCAGGTATGAATGTGAAAAATAAAGATCAGCAGTGATATAAGAATCTTTTTGCGAAATGTATGTATTCTTTTTGACACTATTAAATTAATTTGGTTAATTTTGAATTGGCAAGTAAAATTATGGTTAGTATAAAATTCTATCAAATTCTTTATCAAATTCTTTATTAGAATTTAAAATAAAATCAAATTTATCATTATTAAATCTTTTATAGTATTATTTGGTAAACTTGAAAAAGTAATCACAATGCTATATGTGCAGTTGATCATGTAGCATCATAAATATCACCATATGCAAAAGAATTTTGCTTAAAATCAATATTATCAATTACAGATACATTTTAAATTTTAATCCAGTAATTATTCAAAATTGAAACTTTAATATTGTCTGAGGGTTAGGATTATAGTTTTGTAAGATTTGTGAATTTTTTGGATAAAATTTCAAATAAAAGCTCCTAATAAAATAGTAGTTAAAGGAGCAAACTATTTATATTTTAATGGAAGAAAAAACATGTTTATATTTCTTTTTTTAATCGAATTTACTATATACTGTAAGAATATATTTTATTTTCATTTTAAAGGAAATAAAAGGAGGTCTGAAATAATTTTGAAGATATTTAAAATTTCTCCCTAATATTTGACTTTATGTATGAGAAGCTTAAAAATGGTTAAACACAATTCTCTATATTAATCCAGGATGTTAAGACAACTTTGATGCATACTTGTAATATTTACATATGTAATAAGATTCAAAAAATATTGATTTCCCATGGGTCATAGGGAATTATTTTCTGATAAATGGCTGATTCTAGTTGTTTTTTTATATAACAAGATCAAAAAGTCAAGCAATCTTTTGTTTGTATTTCTTATTGTTTTTTGTTCTTTCTTTAGCTTTAACTATATTATAAGGGATAAAATATATTATTTGTAAATAGTGAGACTGTCCAAATTACTTTTATATTTAATTAAATGCAATTATTATTAAAATAATCTTTAGATTATTTTCATTTTCTATCTATTATAATTCTAATACTTTTATCCATTGTTTTGTTTCTCTATTTCTTATATCCTGCAGCTGGATTTGAAATCAGCTATTTCATCATTCTTATTATTATTCTTTTACCTCTTTTGTAAAGCACACTTGTTTTTAATGCATGTTGGGATTAACAAATATATGATACATAATTTAAAGCCAAACTATGTCTGTCTTTAATTAAAATTCATTTACAATATAAGTTATTTTACCAATAGAAAAATGCAACTACCATGCACAGTATTATAATAGTGTTTTTTTTTCCATTTATTTAATTATTTTTACTTAAAAAAATTTAATGAAAGAGATTGAGATGTATAAAAAAAATGCCTATATATATAAAAAAAAATTTTCCTTCTAAAGCAAATTTTCCTCCACGGTGTTTAATGAAAGTTTTATTATACTTATGTTAAGTATTTATGGTATTAAACAATTTACAAATTGTTTAATACCAAAGATTTTCTTTTATAAAAAGGATAAATAGTTTAAGAAATTAATTTTGATTTTTACCAACATTATTGATCATTACTGTCATCACCATTACACATAATTTCACAGAATTTGGCTCGGATTTCAGGTGGTGGTGGTGTTGGACAAGTTAAGGCAAGATGTGCGATCATTTAAATAATTGTAATAAATTAAATTAACAATTATTTTATAAATAATTCATTATTCATGTTTTCATTTTCTTGAAATGTATATTGTATATTATCAATTGCAATTAACTAATTATTTGATATTCTCCACTGATGCTACTGATGTCAATGACAATGATGATGTAATTTTTTGTAATGCTTATAGTAAATTGAAAAAATCTAGATTATTATATATTAATACTAGGAACAACTATATTTGTATAATTTTTGAATAAATTATTATAAAGTTATATAAATTAGAATTTTAAGAACGGGATAATTGGCAAGATCCAAAAATCAATCATTGTTTCACCTATAGCATTTTTAATAGTAAATATGCTTTAATCATCAAGATGAACTTATGTTGACTTAAATAAAATTTTACATAAAGAATTTAATATTTATAGTATATAATTGATTGAATATTTTAAGGCTTTAATTATAGAGATAAAGTAACTTTCTAAAACTCATATAGATGGCATTTGTTATTTTACGTTTTTTTTTCAAAATGTAGAGGATACAAAGCACGTTGGTTACTGTTTAATATTGTGTTAGGCTTATAACGATGTGAAGTATGCATGATATGAGTAGATGTAATATCATATATTTGTGATGATATTATAAAGGTGCTGGTACTGACTATGAATAATGATGTTGATATTGGTTATAGAGAAAATATCTAATTCTAATAATCTAAATATTTTCTTAGTATTTTAAAATCATTGATTGCTGTCTTCTTTTATTCCTTTTATTTAATAATTTTTCAATAAATGGTACTATTTATTAATAGGTATCCACTGTTCTTCAAACTTACTAATCTCACTAGATAATTTTCTTGTTAGCTGCTTAAAAAATAATTTTCTTCTTCAGAATAATATGAATTATGTGAGGAAGTATTAATGTTCGCAGTTGAATAATTTTGCATTGATAAACTGAAGATTGTGTAATATATTATAAGTATTTCGTATTGATAATGTACAATAATTAATATTGTAATACATTATGACAAAAAAATTCTTGTAATATTGTATTTGGTACAATTGTCAAAAAAAATTACAAAATAAAAATCCTCCTTCTACCCTATTTTTATTTTATTTTGTTTATTATTAAATTAATTAAATTTATTGGACTAATATAATTCCTTTTGAATGGAGTTGTATTACTGGATCCTTGATAATATTGAGCATTATGATTTTGCATCCAACATTTAATGCAATAATCTTAATATTAAAAGGCTCAATACTTGAACGTTCTTTAATTCTATGACCAAAATAAATACATAAGTTACTAATATTTATTATGACTGGGTTGCTGAATGAGGAATAGCGTGGCATTGGACAGAAATTTCATTTTCAAAGAGGAAAAGGAGTTGAGAGTAGATATGGCAAAAAAGGATAAAATGAGAAGCAAGTAAACACAATTTTTGGCTATTGATTTCCAATAACAAAAATAGTAACTTCTTTATTTAAAGGGATTCCTGGATATATGTTTATCTAAAAAAATATTGTTTATTTGTTTTATTTTCATTAATGTTAAATTATTTTGAGTTTCTTTGCACATAACAAATTTTATTTAGTTAATATTTTGAAATTGATTTTCTGAAGGATGTTGTGAATATTATGGTAAATTATTAATTTTGTATTGATGGAATTTTAAATAAATCCATATTTATTTTAATTCTGATAAAAGTAATAGTTATTTAAATTATAATAATTAAATTTTAAGACCTAACCCTTATATAAGTATGATTAATTGCTAATCTGATAAGAAAATGTGAATAATAACAATAAAATCCTTTTGTTTTTAATATTCATATTTATTTATAAGATTCTTATCTAATGTGCCAAGCCATCTAAGGCTTTGCCTGAGGCTTCAAATAAAGCCTCAAAATTGGCTTATATATTGATCATCAATATAACTCATAAAAAAAAAGAAATTGCACGGGTGTATCTATATTTTTTTTTACTTATAGTCACAATTATATTAAATTAATTCTTAGAAGTGAATCAACTTAATTTATATTATTACTTAATATTATTTAAATCAAGTATTAACACTTAGAAATGTCAAAAGCAAAACAAACAGCCATGATTCAGCCATGATTCACAGCCATGTACTGTAAATGTAGCCGACCCATTCTTGTGACAATAATTATAAATTGTCGTACAAAAATAATAATGGTGTAAATAAGCATTTATTTTGTACTTTATTTTAGTTCCTATGAAATGAATACTGTATATAGTGATAATACGTATATAATGCTTGTAATTGGTTGATCAGCCAGATCAAATTTATCCATGAAATACAGTAAATAAACGATGGATTTAGGATGTTACTGTATCACAATTTTAGTCACTTTAATTGGTTATATAATTATGAATGTAGTTGAAATCAGCGCTAAAGAATAAAATTGGGGTATATAGCAACCATGTAGTGTATGGTTGTCTTTGTTTGTAGTGTAGGGTAAGTATGGGTCGATTTATTTCCATACATGTATATATGAACAATATTTCACTTACCATACATGTATCATATTTATTTGTGCATTTTATTAGCGGCATAAATTCCATCAAAATCGAAGTTTATGAATGTTTTGAAAAGTTGGGAGCTTTTAATGATCAACGCATAATAGGTAATTTTCTGTTATTTTAAATTTTTTTAATATTATGATTTTAATTAATAACTCTATTTGATAGATTGGANCGTCAAACNTATGNTTTGGNATCTTTGAATAAATATATATCAAATATGGAAAATGAAGTTTGGGATCATTATGGAAATGCAGCTGAAGCTGCACATGAACAAGCTAACCAAGAAGGATTACAACTTAAACTTCTTATAGCTATTATGTGGTCTGATTTTACATAATTTAATAATTTATT
>QKYT01000197.1:14620-78924 GCA_003550305.1 Glomus cerebriforme
GACGCAATCATTTGTTTCTTTACAATCAGGGCACATTTTTGGTGGGGTTCTCCTAGTTTTAATGTTACTGTTGAGATTGATTTTTTGAACTTGATATGGCGCTCCACGCGTCGATGACATTTTGTAAGTTTTTCTTAAAAAAAATTAAGGAATAAATTATATAATGTGCATATGAATGATCTTTTTTTTTTGTTTTTTTTTTTTATGATTTGAACGAGGTATTCTTCAAAGTTTTTATAAAAAATATTTGACGGAAATTTACGAATCAGTAAATAATTATCGTCTATATTTTTGTCGAAACAGGTAATAAAAATAGGTCCGAAACGTTTAAATCATGTACAGTAATTATAATGAAAATCTTTATTTGAAACTTAAATAAGGAAACATGACGTAACTTTATACAGTAATTGTAATTTCCTATTCACTCCATACTCTTTTCGGTAATGAATTCCGAAACTTTATAAACTTTATAAGGGTTTATTTTGGAATACGGAGATAAGAATGATGAATAAATCCTATTATTGAAGTATTGAAAAAAATCAATAACCAACCAAAGGTGAAAACTTTCTTTTAAATTATCACACTAGTTGTAAATGACGTTAAACAATACGACCAAAAACAACCTACATGATTCATANAAATTCCGTTATCGGAACATATAAACAAGATCAATTAGAACTAGCCTTCCATTTAGAATAATATAAATCTCGTTGAGTGATGATCCATTCAAATCGAACTAATACCTTTTTATTCTCCTTTTGATTTACTGCATTAAGAAAGATAAAAATACAATATTTAGATATTGTCCCACATATTACATTTATTCTAACAGGATTTTTGCGTAACAAAATCACTGCAGTGGGTTCACTTTCCTCATTTTCTACTCAAAAATTTATTAAACATTCTCTGTTCATAAAAAAAATGTTTCCGTACTATTTCTTTTTTGGTGGACAATAAAATCAGAACCGATAAATACTAAATTTTATCCTTGTTGTTTGGTAATACAAAAATAACTTAAGTAGAACAACTCGATTTCCTATTTTTTTTTAATTTATTTAACACTTTTCCCACAAGGGTAAACGTTATTTCTACTAAAAATGATGAATAATAAAGTTTTTAGTTTTTACCGTAGTTGTTATAAAGTCCCGTATTTTATTTGTCCAAAAAATGGAAACTTAGATAGTAATGTATATCTCACGTAAATAAGGCTAATAACGATACAGTTATAGACAACCCAGTATGCAGGAGCAAACTTAAAATCTCTAGATAATCGACAAACTAAATGAGAATAAATAATAAACAATATCGTATAGATGAAAGAGTACTGTAGTCAAAATAATTTGTTTATTACGAAAATCAAAGTCTATTTTCTTGTGACAAAGACCAGAGTTTTATCTTCAAAGAAAAACAGAAATAATTAGTAAAAAAATTATCCTATTTAAAAACTCTAAATACGAACCCAACTCATTATCAACCATATGTTACATTCACTCCTTATAACCCATAAGTCAATAACATATCATATTCTGGAGAGAGTTCAAGCGAAGGTATATATCGCATTACTTCTGCTTCCCAGACATATCTAGCCGTTCCGTACTCGGTTACATCTTCATTAACAAATTTCTCTTTATTCATATTTTCAAAATCAAAACCAATATGCTCATCATCCTACTGTTTTTTACTACCAACAGCAAAAATGATTTTTATTAATAACTAGGAAATGGAAACCATTTTAAGTCCGGAGCGCATATTTTTATTTTTTAGTAATCAATATTTATTTATTATCAATCAATCAAATTTAAGGCACGTGACCGGACAAACGGAAATCGCCACGTGATCATAATGGTTGTCACCTCGCATAAAAATATATAGTCCTTCGCTTCGCTCCGGACAATAAAAAATTTTCTGGAAACAACTCCAATAAATGATCATTTTTCTGATTTTTATAACGAAAAAATTTAGAAATGTGATCATTTTTCTGAAAAATTTTTCATGGGATTATCATATTAATTGCAAATAAATCTCTTACAACACTGTTTCATATTTATTAAATAATAACAAAGAATCTTCTCCTTGTTTAATTATAATAAAAATATTTATGATAATGAAATTGGTCAGAATGATACGGAACAAGAAAAGTTATTATTTAGTTTCAAGCAATATCTAAACCAATACTTATTAAGCTAAGAAAGTTAAGAATTTATTTTAAGTTATATACTAAGGACCTCATATTTCTATTATAAATTTTTTTATGAATCATTTTCAGCGATTTATTTATCGATGAAAATTAATATTATTAGCTGCAAACCAGAATTTTTTTGTTTTTAGTAAAATTTAATTGTATTATTCATTAAATTTATTAGTTCATAAAAATTATAAATTTTGCTATATTTACTGTAAAAACTTTAATAAAGTAGATTTTTTTTTAACAAACAGAAAAAATAATGAATCATGATTAATGCACGTGAAGTTCACTGCATTAATCATCACATCTTAATTGACACTCGTACTGTATATTATTTATTTATATTCAAAAAAACGATATATTTGCATTAATCATAAACTAATAATTCATTGAGAGTACAATTTAATCTTACAAAGTTTGTGTAACATAAATAGAAGGTGCGTTATAGCATTGTCGTTTATTCTTTTTACGTATCAATTGTAACATGATTAAACTAACTTTAAATCGGCAGCTTTTTAGTAACAATCATTAACAAAGAAAATTTTTTTTGTTACTTAAATATGAAAAAAAGGGTAAATTTGAAAATGCACAAAGAAATACTATTTTGTAAAATTTAAATATGTTTCAAATTGTAAGATGTCAAAAATCAATTACGTTTGTTGTAACCCAAATGTAACCATATCCCAAATCAAACTTGAGACAATCTTATGTCCGAAATTTAACCATATCTCAAACCATTAGTAAATTGTAAATGTTTAACGTCTCAAACTATCATCTATGACTGGGTTAGCTTGGCAAGTTTCGGATATAAGTTTTTCCCAAGTTTGATTTGGGTCATGAAAGAGTTTGGGTAACAATAGAATTTCATTAAAATTTCATAATACCAAATGAATCATATAATAAAAAATCAATATTAATATAAATAATTCATTCATCCTTCTTATTTTGTATCACAAGTTGTTTCAAGTCTATTAAATTTTATATTGGCTTCATTGTCGAATTGACAGAACATGTCAACACGTCAACAGTACAATTAGAGCAATCGAAAATCGCCATTCTAAATCGATTCTGCATGCAATAATATCTGCGTAATTGTAAACATATACATTTCCAAAATTTCAAAATTTATGTAAAGTTACATTGTTGTTGATCATGTCGATCAATTTTGTCAACGCAGTTTTACATAAAAAATTTAATATTTATTGAATAATAAAAAGTATTACCACATCATAATGAAAAAAAACTGAAAAAAGTCAATTATTAAGGGTTGCGCAGCAAAATTCATTATTTTTAAATGTGGCATTTCGACTTTTATTAGTAAAAAAAAATCAAAAAAAAAAATAGCTTCACGGAAATGACCTAATCATTTGACCATTTAGATCATTTCAGTCATTTGATTTTAATTGGCTGATATCTTATCATGTGATTCTAATCGAAAAATAAAAAAATAAACCAAGCATAATGCAGGCCAGAACTATAGTACCGGCTAACATTATATCGGATCATTTGTCATTTAAGTAGTGAAATGACACATCATTTGTCATTTGTCATTTCAAGTCATTTGCCGAACAAGAGCCCGAAATATGCATACAGAGGTTGGTTCATTATACGCAAACTCTGACCTTACCTTTTATATACTGTATATTTCGGGGTCCTGGTATGAAGCAAGAACGAGCGGAGTGCCATACGTACAAAAAATTAATCTAAATAATTATAACAAAACTAAAAGGGGACTGCTTAAGCTTTATCCTGCATTTGCTTATTTTTAGCAAAGTAATAAATTGAATTGAAGAAAATTTTAATAGCTATTATAGAAATTTTACAAAAAACAAGACCAAACGAACAATGAAAATTTACTTTTAATAGATAACGAAATCTATCGAATAGAAAAATTAAAAAAAAAATTGGTAATTTTTACAACACAACATTCAACAGTATTGCAACAACAACAATAATGATAATGATTATTAACACTTTCGTGCTGTACAGTTACTGTACTAAACTAAATTTCTGAATAAGATCAGTTTTTCTTAATTGTTATAAATATCCATAATTTGATTAATTTCAGCCAAAATATTAATCGTAGGAATGATCATGCTGATTTATATAAATAAATGTCGCTGGAGCTTAGTTGATAAATCTTATATACTGCAATAATAGTTCAGCTATTTCTCTAAAAATGTTTTATAGTTTCAATTTGTTAAATTCAGATTTTATATAGTGGAATTATATTTAGAATAATTAAACTTTGAACTACAACTTTAATAAAAAACTTGTAAAATTTATTATTATTTTTTTTTTTGAGAAGAAATAAAATGGTAATTGACTTTTAAACATCATATTTATGTTTAGACCAAAATTCAATTTATAAACTAGTTTTAGATTGATCCTAAATTCGATTTTTCACTACACAAAATATTATATAAAATTAAAAAAAGCTTAATTTAACAATGACAATAGTCGTAATACACAATATTTGATTATTAATTTTGTGTAGGAATTGGAAATAAAATTTGATTTTAATTTTCTTTGTTAATGCTACCAGCTGATTTAAGGTATTAAAATGCGAAATAATTATCATACCAAAATTTGATTCTCATACAGTAATTAATTATATCGAAGCTCATTTTGGACCAGAACTAAAGTTCAGAACTGGTTTCATTTTTTGAAACCAGTATACTTCTAAATTATGACCAAGAATGATTTTATTTATTGATTCTGACTCAAACTGATTAATCGGTTATTACAACTTATCATCAATTATTAAACCAGTTCCGATTATATAGAAATTTGGATCCAAACTACTTAAGTAGAAAATACAACACAGCAGGCAAGTGACTACAATCAGCTATTATATTTACAAAGTGAAACTACTTTTATATCCAATATTTTGAATGTCTCAAAATATCACATGATATTTTTGTCACATTACATTATACACTTTTATCCACTTCCCTAGTATCGCCACAAAATTTTTCCCTCTACGTGACCTAGAGGCCTGCAACGGGCCGGGTTCAGGCTCAAAACCCGGCCCAGACCCAGCCCGGAATCTGGGTCTGGGCTGGCTGAAATTATTCTAAATCCACTCGGGCTGGATCCGGGCCGGCGTTTAATTTTTCATAAATTTTCCGGGCCGGGTCCGGGTTCAAAATCTAAACCCGGATTTTTATAACTCCTTAATTCTAGCCAAAATTTCACAGTTAAATTGAGCCGAAATTTAGATAGGCAGAAATTAAACAATTTTAATAAATTGTAGTTTCTGAAATTAAATAAATAGAATATCAATTTTATATTAAAATAATATATTATTATTTAGAGAATTAAGGTTTTTTAATTCTTTTTTATTTAATAAAATTAAAGTCATTTATTAGATTTAATTATTTGTAATAATTTTGGAACGTGATCATCAAATGCTGCGCCTTGCGGCACTAATTTTATTGCGCAACAGATTGATTAATTAACATAAAAAAGTTATTTCAAATTATAAAATAGCTATGGTTAAATTTATTTATTAAATAAATTACAAAACCACTACATTATATTAAGAAATCCAATCCGGGTTTGGGCCGGGCCAGGTTTTCAATATATTAATGCGGGCTGGGCCGGGCTGGCATTTCATAGATAATTTTAAGTCCGGGCTGGGCCAGGCTGAAATTTTATATATTATTTAAAGTCTGGGTCAGACTGAAATTTTATATATTATTTAAAGTCTGGGCCAGGTCCGGGTTATGAAATTAGGGCTAATGCAGGCCTCTAACATGACCTTTAAAATTTGTCACTGGCGTCACACCCTTCCTGTTTTCCATTTTACTATGTATTCTAAGGACTAGATTTTTTTTTTCAGTGTGGGGACTGGGGGGGGGGGAATCCTATTTGTCACACCTTATTTGTCACATGCTTAATTTCTTAATGCAGGCTGAGAATATAATAATGCCAGCCGAAATCACGTGAGATGGAAATTTTTTTATACTGGCTTTTATCCTGTCCCCCACATGATAGTAGTGTGACCACTGATTTATTTTATATCACTTATACTCCAAGAATAAAGGAAAAAAAATACTCTTTCCTGAACTTTTCAAAATCAATAGAATTCTGCAACTAATAACCTCTAGGCTGGCTCTTTGAAATTCATGAATAAACTTATATTTAGAGTTCCAAATGGGTCAGGTCAGATCGGGTAATTGACTTGATCTGACCTAAGAAGGGTTGATGATCTAACCTGTAAGTTATCCTTTTGATTAGGAAAAGGGTTTAAAATTTGTATGCACCCACGTACTTATGCACCCCTATCATGTGATTTATTATTTTTTAATTTTATTGGTTAATCAATGTGATTATTTATTTATTAAATATAATCTTATTAAACACGTACTATGCGCGGCAACTTTTCAATATTTTTTTTTGAAACAGCTGATAAACTGAGGTAAGTTTTTCTTATTATTTTATTATTTTATATTACTTTTTCTGTTATTAAAATTCATTAATTATTATATTTCACCTCCAGAAGTCTAGTTCGTCTCCAAGATGAGAAAAATCAGTTAAAAGACCATTAGTAATATTTCTGAACAAAATAAATGAAAAAATAAAGAAAGAAATGCTTACTTTCACCTCCAGGAGTCTGTTCATCTCCAATGTGCATCTCTACAAGATAAAAGAATGTTAATAACATTCCTAAACAAAATAAATGAAAAAAAAAGAAAAAAACATTTGCTTACCTTTTGTCTCTACTCTTCAGGAGTCCATCCAGTTTGTCTCAAGGGGCCACTCCTACAAAAAAAAATGTTATTCTTAAACGAAATGAACAAAAAAAAAGAAAGGAAATACATATCTTTCATTTCAGAAGTCCAGTTCGTCTCAAGAGTCACTCCTACAAAAAAAAACTATCAAAAGAATGTTAGGAATGTCTTTAAATGAAATGAACAAAGAAAAAATCAAAAGAAAACACCTACCTTTCATCTCTACTCTCCAGGAGTCCAGTTCATCTCAAGGGGCCGCTCCTACAAAAAAAACTATTAAAAGAATGTTAGAAACATTCTTAAATGAAACGAACAAAAAAAAAATCCCAAAAAAACCCACTTACCTTTCGTCTTAATTTTGTCTGCTTCTACAAAAAAAAAATAAAATTGATAAAATTGATATTTTAATTACAACCAATAAAATTTAAATTCCTATCATGTGATAGGGGATGCATACATATGCAGGTGCGTACAAATTTTAAACCCTTGGGAGAATTAGTGATTTTATTATAGAAACTCTTCCCAAAACTTTGTATGTAATAAAAGTCATACTAATTTACTATGTTACTTAGTAATTTTGAGTAAATAAATTACTAAAATTACTGATTTTTTTTAAGTTTAAATATTAATTTAAGCNATAAAATGCTTAATTTGTTACTTAATTTATCATAAATCATATTGCTAATTCTTATAAAAATTTTAATTTTTTTAAAAATTTTCAAGCGATCTACATTTAGGTAACTCATGGTAGTACTTACTGTGGTGCTAATAACACCCCCAGATAGCATATCACAATCTATACTGATTCAGCTAATTTTATCTCAACTTATCGTCGACTAATTGACAATTCCATTTCATATAGACAAAGTCTCAAACTCAATAATTATACTCTATGGCTTATACTAAAAAATTATATCAGAACTAATAACTTAACTGTTATCTTAAACAAAATTACAGCCCACTCGAACAATATATCCAATGACATGGCTGACTATTTAGCTAAACTCAGGTGCAATGTTCCGCATCTGATTATTATTAATTCACGCAACTTATTCTCATCAATGGGTAACTTGACCTGGAATAATCTAGGCATAGTAGACAAATCCATACGAAAGTAGGGCAAATCACTTCACATCTCAAGATCATTTAATGAATTTTTGAGAAATGCATTGCTAGAACCCCTATTAAATATTGCCAAAACCTATCCTATCGATTTCACAAGTACTTACCATTGGTTTTAACATATTCCAGATGAATTATGCCTACAAATAAAACAGAATTCTTACCAAGGTCGCAAAATTAAAGCGGCTAATTTCATCTTACCTACTGGTGATCAACAACAAAAGTTTTACCCTAATCTTTATCCCACTTCCCCAATCTTATGCCCACTTTGTAATATGACTGTAGATCAAAATGAAGAATACATCAGAAATTGTGATTCATATTTTACCACATTGAATAACCTTTTAGACAAACACAAATTAATTTTACATAATTCTATTTTGACCTTATCATTATCCCCATACAATCTTACTAATTGCCAACAAATGTTAAACACATCTCCTGTATTGGAATATATCTATGATTTGTTAATTAGTGACAAACATCCACTATCTCTTTTAGTTCATAATTACGTTCTAATGTGTCTTTCAAAACTCTTTAAAGGTTTCCATGGTAACAAACCTAAATCTTACAAAGAATCTCTTATATTCTTCCTTTCCTCTTTTACCAAAGAGCTCTATAAAATAATTTGGACTCCACGTACAAAAGCATTCAAAGATTTTGAAAAAACGCTAGGCATCTCCAAAGCTTCAAAAAAATTTTACAACAGGAAAACTCCTTCTTCTAATATCACCCCTGTACATATTTTTCTGTCACCTCTAAGAGCTTTATTAGTAAACCCAAATTCTTGGTTACTTTGGGCCTTGTCAAATTTTCTTCATACCGGATCTTGGACTTTATATCGAGACAACTCTAATTTTTTTACTTCTTTATGTTTAAATAATTTAGATCAATTTTTATTACTTTCTCAATATTTTAATGTACCATTTTGTAATTTTTTCTCTTTCCCTTTCCCTTAATACAGTAGCAAATGCTAATTCTTTTCAAGAATAGCAGCTATCAGGTATGCTAGATATAGGTATAGAATAGCTTTTATGTAGATAGTAGTTATATTTTTCTGCTTCATAATATTTTCCTATACTTTTGCTGTACTCGATAAAAATAAAAATAAAAAATAAAACATTTAGGTAACTCTAGTATTTTATTTTTAGATTTCTTTATTTCAGGCGCCAATGAGCTTTAAATAATGTGATATTATGATTTTCATTTTTCTTTCAAGTGATGCAAAACTTTTGAGCGCCACTGTATAACAAAAATTTTTTTTTAATTTTTGTGGTTTAGTTATATTAACTAATTCGAATCATCCCAGTCAACCCAGGTTAATCTTGGGTTAAATCAATAGTTCGATCTGACCTATCAGATCAGGTCATGTGGGTCATAGATTATTAAAATTGTTAATCCCGACTTGAATTTTAAATTGAGTCAAGTCAGTTAATCCAGTTCAACCTGACCAAATCAGAGCACTACAATATCATATAGTCCCAATAATTAGCCCTTCTCAAAGTAAGCATCCTGGCCTGAATTATGATGATTTTGACCCAAGTTATTATGAGAATACTGGCATTATGTGAAAAGGGGTACTTATTTTTGGAACTACAGTATATGGTAATGTTAAAGTGGTACTTTTATTGAGAATATGATAAGGGATTTCTCCTAACATGATTTATATTCTTAAGAAAAATATAAAAAGAAACAACAAATAAATAACTTATATTCATAAAAGCAGATGCTGTCCTGGAAGAAGAACTAGAGAATTTGAAGTTAAAACTTGAAGAGCATTTCTACAATAAAAGTTGGAATGTTAAAGGTTTTTTTGGAATATTCTTATAATAATTTAATGATTTCAAACATTTTTATTTAATTAAATTTTATAAAATAAATAAATATCTTGAGTCATTTTTTTTTCAATCTAAATCAATGGTAGACTAAGTCATTAGGATAAAGATGAACTTAGATAATTGAACAACAATTTTTAAATTTGGCAGCTGTTTGTATATTACCAAACATAGGAATTCCCACACTAATTTGAAATTCAGCTTCATTTAGTTTTATATGTTTCATTTCTTCAACAACTTCATTTGTTATTTCTTTCAACTCATTTTTGCTTAGTAAACCACCTTTTGTATCTTCATTATCTTCTTTCCACATTTTTGCATTCATATAGTCATTAATTCTCACACATGTGGTATCCCAATTTTCCAGTTTGTAGGTTTTTTGACATTTATCAGACTTTAGATACCTTAACAATACTTCCCGAGAACTCTTTCTATCTTCCTTATCAAACACTCGTCTTCTTTCATCATTATCCAATGGAGGATTATTTACATAGATAATATCTATTGGAATATCAGTAAATCCAATCTTTTTTCTCAAAATTTCTCTATCGTTATCATCTGATTTTCCCTCCATATCTCTAAAATTCTTATAATTGCTTCTTACAACAGTGGTATACTCAAAAATTTCTTCTCCAAAAATCCTTCTAGCTAATCTAAAACTATCTATTTCTTCTTTAGTAAGCCTTGTTCCTACTACCATGAGTACTCTCTTTATTCCCTTTTTCATTATATAAATAGCTTCAGCAAGATTAAGCACAATCTTCTTACGAGAAAGCTCAGTATCACCAACCCCAATAGTGTCAATAACCCTATATTTTATCTTTTTCTTTGTTTCTTCTTGATCAGAAACTTCAAAAACTTCACTTTTGAACTTCCTAGTTTTACTATTGAATCCCGCACTTACTGTAAATTTATCAGTATTAGTTAAAACGTTTGCTAAAGTGGATTTACCACTACCAGTGCGACCAATTAACAAAATATTTTCCACCTCGTCTTCTTGAGTTTCAACTTCATATATACATTGATTTATTAATTCTTTATTTCCTTTAATGTTTTCAACTTCCCGATTAACTTGTTCGTTTGTTTGATAGAAGCCAATCAAATCAGGGAACCTTTTGACTGCATTTATTTTAACGTCTGGCACATCCTTACTTGGGAAGAAATATCTATATTTGCTTCTTTCAAATGCAACTGAGGAATCATTGAGATATTCCTCATAATGAACCAGTCTAATGGCGTACAAGCAAGGAAAACGAGTAATTCTGTTAATAATTATTGAATAGTTTTTACTTTCATCGGAAAAATTAATAATATTCTTAATTTTTCCCTGAATGTTAGCTTTTTTTACTATCTCTTTTTGCAATTCTGTTGGTTTGAATTTTCCCATTATGGTTTTTCTTGATTACTATTTATTGAAGTTCAGAAATGCAAAATACTCTCGTGCGTTTAAGGAGTAATAAACCAAAAGCACAAGAGATAAAAAGAATATGAGGAAATTTTACATCCTATAAATATTGGATAATGTTTCTGAGCCAGAAAATCCTACTCCTTCCGAAAAGGTTAAAAATAATGCCATTAGGAAAGTATCTGTTGATTCTAATTGAACTTATATTATAGGGGATGTAAACTTGCAATTTCCGAGATCGTCAGGTAACTAGTTGTAATTAGTTAACTTGCAAGAGATCGCCGTGACAAATGATTAAATTTCCTTTCAAAAAAAATATATATTTCATCATCGATGATGATCTTTCTATTTTGATTTCCATTGGCGTATTCAATTGGAAACGGAATGATTACAATTGGTGCAATCTGTGGACCATACCTCTTTGTTTAAAGTTTGAATTATTCACTTCCTAAGAAAATCCAATTATTGACTAATAGATAGGATTAATAACTTTGATTAACTTTATGTTCCAATCCATATTTTTTATAATTTTTCCATAATATAGAATATTCCCGGAATCTATAATTTCGAATCATATGTATTGGATTTACGAAGTTAACCATACTCCTTTGTTTAAAGTATGAATTATTACTTTCATTAACTAATAGATAGGATCGACTCGAGTTATGTCACGCGAATAATAAGCATGAAAATATTATGATTATTTTTGTAGCAATATAAATTGTAACACAATATAACTAATGCTAATATGATCGTACAATATTATCGTTCAATATTGAACAATAATATGGAATCAGCATGATCAATATTGACTGTACGATAACTTAGATATTGTACGGTTGTATTTACATTGGTTAACGTCACGAAAAAAAACTTGGCTCAAAAATAGAATTATAATATTATATAATGACTTTCCTGAAATAATTTAAACCAAATATTAGTATGAATCATTTTATCCTACGACTCATATGATCAATGTTAGATAATACTAGCTCATTCAACTATTTCGCAAAGTTTAATGCCAATGCTTTTTATATACAGAATTTCTTTATCATTCTCAACTGATATATTTGTAACTGATAAACATTGATAAACAATTAATTATTTGTAATTTGTTGAAAAAGGTAATGTGCTTTTTATGTTATTTAATATATCTGAAATCATGTATCTACAATGAGAACGGTTTGTTATTTATGTTTTAATTATTAGATTATATTTGGTGCATATAAAAATATCCTTAAGTTAGACCTTTTAAATTGTTTATATTTTAAAATTGTTTTTTTGCGTTTTTCGAAACTTAACTAAATCGATTAATAAATAATAGAAGAAAGCGTTATCACATTTATCAATATTGCAATTTTGAGTAATAGAAATTACCTATTGTCAAATCACGTGCATAAATCTACTTTGAATAACTTGACGCAATCGTTTGTTTCTTTACAATTTTGGAGGGTTCTCCTGAAAGTTGGGATTGATTGTTTGAACGCTCTGCGCGTTCTACCTTCCGATGACATTTTATAATACTTTCTTAGAAAATAAAGGAATAAATTATATAATGTGCATATGATGATTGATCCTTTTTTTGTTTGAAGCGTATAGAACGATTTTCAGAACTCTTTATAAAAAGGAATTTACTTATCAGTAAAATCAACAATCAAATGATCATATGATTTACAGTATAATATGGCCTTTGAAACAGACACTCAAGGAAATAATTTATCCCGTTAACCAGTGTAAATTATTTTGTTACATAAAAAATTTTTTTATTGGTTCTCCAAAATCGAACTAATTTATTACCCTTTGACAGAAGATCATTTCTCTAAACGTTAACAAAAACAATTATAAAAAGTATCGAATCATTATTATTAATTTTTTTTTTTTTTTTTTTTTGCAAAATATATAATTTAAAGTAAAATTTTTTAAAAAACAGAAATTTGTTCGTTGAAAAAATTTCTATTAATTTCTTCAGGATCATCCGGCGCAGCAAAATTAATCATTTTTTTATTAGTAAAAAATTTAAAAAAGTTATGAATTAAAGATGTAAAAAAGCAAATGATTTGTGTGAATCTTTTTTCTAATAATAGAATTTGCAACTGATTAAATATATTTTAAATTTTAAAAGAGATTTAATTTTAGAAACTTATCATGTGATTTTGCTTACTAATTATGTGATCAACAAATTAGGCATAAGAATGGAATTAAAACAAAGGAATATTACACCGTATTTCATATTCCGTATTTGCTTTCATAAATTTCCATATTCCCAGAATTTATAATCTCAAATCATGATTTAATCATTTCATCAATTCATTATTTTTATTACTGTACAAGTTGTAATGTAATTTCTGTCGTTCATGTGGGATTGGATTTTCATTTAGATTATATGATTAAAGCTTAAATAGTAAAAAAAAAAAAAAAAAAAAAAGTGATAACATTTAGTGTAAATCGAATGAGCTTTTTGTATTTCATATAATAATACTGCTGAAATTTATTTATAAATGTTACGAAAATTCTTTTGGGTAAGAGTATTTTACTAAGTCAACTCGGCAATATTAGAAAGAATGATTTAATACTCATTGCTGATTATTCCGTAATCAACAACTCGAAAATTAATTCCCTAATCATCTTCTAAATGTATAAAAAGGTTTTTTTTTTCACAAATTAGATTATTAAATTAGTGGCAGCAACTAAATAAAGTAAGCCCATGAAAGAAATATAAGTTTTGTAGTTCTGCTCGCATCAACATTTTTTATTTGAATTTACTTTGAGAAATCTCAAATCAGATTAATTAACTTTATACTGTATCTTCAATAAATTGGATTTTTTAGGAAGTGAATAATTCAAACTTTAAAACAAAGAAGTATAGTTACATTCTCCACAGATTGCACCAATTAATATAATCAAATTCATCTCATTTCTGATTGTATTATGATGAGCACACAGAAAATAGAAAAAAATCTCATTAATGATGACTTTTATGTAAGAAGAATAAAAATTTTTTTTTTTTTAGAAAAAAAAAATAGGAGAAAAGATCATACTTAAAATAGGGAAATTGTTAATCCTTTTAGCAAGTTAATAATACCTGAAGATCCCGAAAATTGCAAAGTTTTCATCCCCTATAACATATGATTTCAGCAGATACTTTAGTCTTTCAGAAGGAGTAGGATTTTCTGGTGAAGCTTAGAAGCCTTGTTCAATATTTATAGGGTGTAAAATTCCTCAAATTCTATAATTTTCTGTCAATAAGTTACTTTGGATTTATTTTTTCTTTAAATACACAAATTTTCTGAACTCCTGTCTACTTTTTAAAAAGCACAAAATAATTTAGAAATATAATTTCTAAATAAGAAATTCCTATTTCAGTTATATTTAAATAAATAGCAATCAAGATAAACCATGGGAACATTCAACCAATCAGAATTGCAAAAAAAAATAGTAAAAAGAGCTAATATTCAGGGAAAAATTAAGAACATTATTGAATTTTCAGATGAAGGTGAAAAGTATTCAATAATTATTAACAAAATTACTCGTTTCCCTTCTTTGTATGCCATTAGACTGGTTAATTATGAGGAATATTCCAATGATTCCTCAGTTGCTTTCAAAAGTAGAAAACATAGTTTTCTCTCTCTGAGTATTAAGAACACACCGGGGATAAGAATAAAAGCAGTTAAAAGGTTTCCTGATTTGATTGGCTTCTATGAAACAAAAGAAAAAGCTAATCAGGAAGCTAAAAACATTAAAGAAAATAAAGCATTAATAAGTCAATGTATATATGAAGTTGAAACTCAAGAAGATGAAGCGGAAAATATTTTGTTAATCGGTCGCACTGGTAGTGGTAAATCCACTTTAGCTAATGTTTTAACTAATAATACTAATGACTTTAAAATAGGTGAGGGATTAAATAGTGAAACTATAAAATTCAAAGGTGAAGTTTTTAATGTTTTTGATCAAAAAACACGGACAATGATAAAATATAGGGTTTTTGACACTGTTGGAATTGGTAATACTAAGTTGTCTCCTTGGAAAGTTATGCTTGATCTTGCTGAAGTTATTTATATAATGAGAAGGGGAATAAAGAGAGTACTCGTGGTAGTAGAAAAACTTACTGATGAAGAAATGGAGGTTTTTAATATGGCTGAAGGGATTTTTGGAAAAGAAATTTTTGAGTACATTACCATTATAATAAGCAAATATAATAATTTTAAACAAATGGAGGGGAAATCAAATGATAGTGATAGAGAAACTTTGAGTGAAAAGTTTAAATGTCAAATGGATATTATCTATGTAGATAGTCCTCCATTGGGTAATTATGAAAAGCAAGTATCTAATGAGAAAGATAGAGAGAGTACTCGAAAGGCCTTGTTGAAGTATCTAAGATCTGAAAAATGTCAAAAAAATTACGAACTGGAAAATTGGGATACCACGTGCGTTAGAATTAATGACTATATGAATGCCAAAAAATGGAAAGATAATGAAGATACAAAAGGTGCAAATGAAAAAGAAAAAAGCAATATAAAAANAAGCNAAGCTAAAATTCGTGCTAAAATTGAAATTTTTTCGTTTGGTAATATACACTTTGATGCCAAATTTAAAAATTGTTGTTCAATTATCTAAGATCATCTTTATNCTAATGACTGAAACTATCATCGATTTATGATTTAAGATATGTGCTTATTTATAATATACTACTTTCAATTAAACACAGTACTTTCGATAGGATTTATACTAGGGATTGGACTCAAATTCTACCAAAATCAAATTAATCAAAAATCGAAACGAAATTGATTTATCAAATAAAAAAAATCAAATCTACAATATTGTGGCGGAGCAAATGCAATATGAAAGCCCATGAATTTAAGACCAACAATAAGACATCAATACTATCAGAAGATGACGTCAATGATTTTATATCACAAAATGTTGTGGAGAAAGTACTCAGCAGATATATACAGTAAATGTACTGATATAAATGTCCCCAAAAATTGTGGCATATTTCTAGTCAAAATTCATATAACTTAAAAGATGACCTTGATAGTATTACAATAAATTGTAGAACGTCAAGTAAATCCAGTAAAAATATAGCTTCAAGAATTTNGTTGTAATTTGTTAGAATTTATTAAAATGAAAAGTTTATTCAGAAATAGAAATTTAAAACATAATTTAATTTAAAAATAGATTTTTCATGTTTTATTAATTATTTTTAATGTACATTTTCACTATATATATTAAAAGTATAGCTGCTACATTTACCTACTTTTTTATAATTAAAAATATCAAAAAAATATTAAATCTGCTATAAGTAATTTTATATAAATACTTTTATGTAGCTTTTGTAGGTAGAGACTGGATTGAAAATCACGTGACCACGTAGCCAACATGGCCAAATTTCCTACCCACGTGCTTTTGTCCGGCATTATGCCATTAAGAAATTAAACATGAATAATACGTGACAAATAGGTTTTTAACCACTAAAAAAAATTGTCCCCAGACGAATATTTCACTATGATCACGTGAGGTAGAAAATTTGTGACCACATGGTGGTCACATGCTAGCTGATATATTGCGCAAAATAAATTTATAAATTAAGAAATTTAATATCAAAAACGTTTATAATGTTGAACGAATGTTTGTTTTTTTTTAACTTTATTATATTTAAGTTCAAAATTTTCAAAATTTTCTTTGTTCAAACAATATGAAAAATCATATATCATAACCAATCATAAACTAACATATAATACCAGATCATTTATATAAATTATCATCGTTATCTAAAAGTTGAAAAATGTGTATCAGTTTTTGAAATTCTATACATCCCAAGTTCTGCAATCACTTCTATGAGTCAATCTAATATGAATCCACAGCAGCTTGCTTGAGCATAGAAATTTCCTATATAATGTAATTAAGTAATGTACTGTAAATTAAGAGTATAATTTATCAAAGTTCACTTTAGAAATTTTTGCAAAAATTCGACTCAAAATTGTTCAATAACAATAATGATAATTAACATTATCTAAACTAATAAGATTAGGTTTTCTTATTTTACATTATAAAATATGATTTAAATCACTTGAAAGTTTATCATAATCATTTTATTTATTCATTATTATTTCATTCTGTTAGTTATTAGTTAAGATTTCGTATGATATTTAAAATCCAATTATTAACAGTTAATGTCATAATTTCAGTCGAAATGGTAAAATTAATGATTTGTTTAGATAAGATAGAAACATTAAATAAATCACATGATTTCACATGATTGAAAGTCAGGATATAATTATAACGAATTCAGTTCTAATTCCGGCCAAGATGATCGTCAAATGTTTTTATACCCATGTTTACCATGTTTACCATGTTTAATTAAACGGGATAAATTTTTATCGAAATGAAGTAGTAATAGTTTATTCTCGCTATTGCACGACCGAAATGTGTGACAGGTTACGCCGATTATACTGTTTGATGTGTGTGGCGCATGTTTTTAAAAAAACGCGTATAAGTCAAAATTTACAACAAAAACCTTCTTTGTCACTCTAAGTAAACTTGCAGAGTGACCAAAAATACACTCCTAAACATCATTTCAGAAGGTAAAAATAGTTTATTAAAGTTTTTTTTTTTTTGAGAAAAAATTTTTTGTAAAAAATTGTTGCGGCTCATGTACCGAACATTTTGTCGATCATTTTTAAAAAAGTATTTTAAAGTACAATATATCCGGAGTAACCTGTCACACATTTCGGTCACACATTTCGGCCGTGCCTCGCTATTTATAAATTACATTTTTGTGGCTGTGAGTTTCCGATTCATCCTAAAAAGGCAACAAGAAATACTTCTTATTGTAGTCATGTGCCAATGGCGTACATTACATAAAACGCGTTTTTTATTGGTTCACCAAAATCAAACTAATTTATAAACCTTAAAGATCAGCCGACAAAAGATTCTTTAACCAAAAATTGTTTGATATTGCAAAATTTATAATTTTTATGAACTGATAAATTTATAAATTTATTACTCAAATTTTAATGAATAATACAATTAAATTTTACTAACCATTTCATCGATAAATAAATCGCTGAAAGTGATTCATAAAAAAATTTATAATAGAGATACTGTATGAGGTCCTTATATAACTTAATTAACTTAAAAAAATAAATTCTTAATTTCCTTAGTTTAACGAGTATTGGTTTAGATATTGTGTTAAATGAAATTCAATATTTATTTTTTGTTGAAAACTAAATAATAACTTTTCTTGTTCCNTNTTATTCTGACCAATTTCATTATCATAAATANTTTTATTTANATAATAAGTAATTGAACGAGGAGAAACTATTTCACATGTGATCTGATAAAATCGATTATCATGTTGTTGGAAATAGAAAATGTGTTCATATTCGTTGAATTGAACATTANATTCTTTATTATTTAATAAATATGTAACGGTGTTGTAAGAGATTTCTTTGCAATTAATATGATAATAATAAAAATCATTTTGCGGTTGATAGTAAAAAACAGTAGGATGAGCATATTGGTTTTGATTTTGAAAATATAAAGAGGAATTTGCTAATAAAGATGTAACCGAGCACGGAACGGCTGGATATGTCTGGGAAGCAGAAGTCATGTGATATAGACCTTCGCTTGAACTCTCTCCAGAATATGATATGTTATTAGCTTGTGGGTTGTAAGGAGTAAATGTAACATATGGTTGATAATGAGTTGGGTGCATATTTAGATTTACTTTAAATACTGTATAATTTTTTTTTATTATTTTTTTTTATAATTATTTTTTTTTATTTTTTTTTTAAGGTAAAACTCTGGTCTTTTTAAGATGTATTTATAATAAATTAAATCTTTACTATTTGTAACATAACCTGCTATAATCTGGAGTACTTTATATTTCTCATAAGAAAACAGACTTTTTTTGATTTTCTAAACAAATTATTTGATTTTCATCTATACGATATTCTTTGATGTTTTGTTTATTTTGAATATATTCATCTCATTTAGTTTTAATTGATTATTTAGAGATTTTAAGTTTGCTCCTGCATACTGTATTTTTATGGGTTTATTATAACTAAATGTGTCGATAACAAACGTTAATGTTTATTTATCATTTATGATATGATGTACCTTATCTGATAACATCGTGTTTCATTCAAACATTACTATCTAAGTTTCCATTATTTTGGACAAATAAAATACATGACTTTATAACAATTGTTATAAGAACTTTATTATTCATCGCGCTTAGTAGAAATAAAGTGGAGAAGTGTTAAATAAATTTTTTTTAAAAAAAATAGAAAATCGAGTTGTTCTACGTAAGTTACTGTCGTATTACCAAACAACAAGTAAGGATAAAATTTTATAAACTAGATCAAGTATTATAGTATTCTTATTTTATTGTAGAAATAATACTATTGTACGGAAACATATTTTTATGAATAGAGAATGTTTAATAAATATTTGAGTAGAAAATGAGAATTGTGAACCCACTGCAGGTGATTTCGTTACGTGAAATCCTGTTAGAATAAATGTAATAGACGGGACATTATCTAAATATTGTATTTTTATCTTTCTTAATGCAGTAAATAAAAAGGGAGAATAAAAAGGTATTAGTTCGATTTAAATAGATCATAACACAACGAGATTTGCTAATAAAATTAATTTATATTGTTCTAAATGAAAGCTAAAAGTTTTCACCTTTAGCTGGTTATTGTTTTGTTTCAACTGCATCAATAATAAGACTATTTATCATTCTTATCTCCGTATTCCAAAATAAAACCCTTATAAAGTTTAAGAATTTCTAGATAATTAAAAATCATGCATTTATATTCATCTTTTTTTGGAGGCTTTCCATTATTTGATCATTTATTAGTTTTATTTAATTTAATCTCCTTTTGGATTAGAACGTCTCTTTAAAAAATTTTTTAATAGAACGGATAACCTATAGAAACTTCTAACATATTATAAGGTTCTGTTTGACAAATATTTCGGATTTATTTGCTCCGGCATAGGGATATTTTTTTTTTTTTTTTTTTTTTTTTAGAGAACTATTTCAAAAAGTATAAAAAAATTATGTAAACAATCGTTTCAAAAGACTATATCCGAATAAATGCGAAACCCGTATTTTTAAATCCGGCTTACTTTGTTTCATCCGGATTTATTATATTCGGGCAACCGAATCGAATGAAACCGATTATATTATATGTTAAATTGTATCCAGATTTTATTTTTTAAAGCTGCATACGATTAAAATACGTGCTTAAATGATTATCCAGTACGTGATTTTGGCCGACATTATGACGTTCGGCCGGCATTAGGGATCTATTATGGGCATGTGATAAATCGAGGTAAATTATTCTCCTTAAAGTGTTCTAATTGTTCACCAGTTTCACCACTAACCAATCAGCAAGATTTCGGTAGTTCCTTAATCAGTAAATACCGATGAATGTCTTTATTAGTTTCTATATAACGAGTATCTTTAATTCTAATTAAAATGATTCTTATAAAATAATTTTTTATCATCCAATATTTATTTAGTTGACAGATATACATTACATCACATGTTAAATTTTGATTTCCATGAAAAAAAAGGGTGAAATTAGTTTTCTCAAAATGTTTTATAAATTTATTTTCAAATTATCTTATACTGGGCGAAAAATTTCGGATTTGTCCTAATGGATAATCTATAATTCTATATGCAAAACCTTTTAATAGACTAAACTTTTTAATAGCCAATATATAAGAAATTGTACAAAAAATGTACATGTTTTTAAAACTTTACTTATAACGGCCCGGCGGTCGTATAGGACCGATTTTGATATGACAAGGCCGATCATTTTTGCAATATTCATATAACTAATGAACTTTTTTTTTTTTTGCTTTATTTAACTATGAATTTTTGGACTATTTTATAAGTTGGTTATTTATATTAAGTTTCGTACTTAATTCATCATAAATTGATAATAAATTTTTATAGGACTGGTCCTAGACCGTGAAAAATAATTATTTGTATTATTTGTGTTAACAACTTTGAGTGAGCATTACATTTTATCAAACCACAATTAGTTATTATAAAATTTGACCTCATACTATTAATGACTTTTTTTTTTATTTTAATAAAAAAGAGAGAAAACTTAACCTAGACCGGAGGTTTAGGTCTTTTATCCTAGACCTGTGATCATCATCAGCCTCATTTTGTGCTATTTGTTTACTCCGTTTGCATACACGCATAACGTATCTCTCCCTCTTTTCCTTTTCATGTTTAAAATTTTTCATGATTAGGTCACTAAGTAGCTAAAAAAAGTAATATAAATCGAAAGTTAACGAAAGATCCCAAAAATTAATGCGTAAAATTATTGGTTGATATGTTACTGATTATTAAAAGATAAAAAAAAAATATTATTTGTTTATTCTACTATCTACATTAATATTTCTTCCAGAAATAAATCGCAATATAAAGTAAAGCTCCAAAATGTTTAATTTAATTAATTCGATAATTACCGACGACAAGTCGCATAATCGGGTTAATTATAGGAATTCAATTTACATTGGTAATTTTATACTTAACTAAAGTTTTTCTTTGATTTAACATTTATTATAATCGGCTCGAGTTATGTCTCACGAATAATAAGCATGAAATGTTGTGACTATTTTTATAGCAACATGAATTATAATTATAATATAACTAAATATTATGTGTTACATAAGTTAAAAAAAAAAAAGTTCAAAAAATCTTGGCGAACGCCAAAGTTCAAAAATAGAATTATAACATTGTATAATGACTTTCCTGAAATAATTTAGACCAACCAAATACTTGGAACATTTTCAAATTTTTTTGTTCTGGATCATTTATTCTACGACTTATATGATCAATGTTAGATAATACTAGCTCATTTAACTATTTCGCAAAGTTTAACGCCAATGCTTTTTCTATGCAGAATTTGCTGATATATTTGTAACTGATGAACTTTGATAAACAATTATTTGTAATTTGTCGTAACTGAATGTGCCTTTATATTATTTAATATATCTGAGTCGTATATCTACAATGAGAATATTTTGTGATTTATGCACAATTGGAATATATTTTATCAAGTATAATCGAAAATATATTTTGTACCATTGTTTATAATCTATTTAGTTGAAAACCTAATCTTTCATAACAACATCTTTATCATCTTTATCAATATTGCAATTTTGAGTTTAGAGATTATACTCCTAAGTGCTGGGATTGATTTTTTGAACTTGATATAGCGCTCCACGCGTTCTACTTTCCGATGAATAAATTATATAATGTGCATATGATATCTTTTTTTTTCCTTTTTTGTGTTTGAAGCGTATGGAACAAAATTTCCGATAATTAAATGATCATATGGTTTCCCTGAAACAGACACTTTAAAGTTATAAAAAAGGCAAGAAGTATTTTTATTTACTTTGGCGTATTTTCTGCTTGCATATTCTTTTTTATTGGTTCTGCAAAATCGAACTAATTTATTGATTGTAATACCTTAAATCAGATCATAACTATTTCTTAATGTTAACAATGAAAAATCAGAATAAAAATCGTTTCGATAACTACCATAAATATTTTTTTAAAAAAACAATGATGCCATCAAATGACAGTCCTGATTGTAAAAAATAAATTAATAAATATACTACTATAAAATGACTCGTTTGAAATCAGAAAAAAAAGCAAGTTTTGTTTGCTATAAAAAAATATATTATTAAATTAATTTATTAAGTAACAATATATAAAAATTCAAAAAATTGCTGATTTTAAAGTAATTTAATCATGAGACGCGATTAAAATAGAAAAACTGAAAATACATAGAATAAACGCTAATGACAGCGTTATTAATATACAGATCATTATATTCTTTTATTTATCGTTATGAAACACAAAACTTTGTATTTTTCAAGAATTAGAATAAAAAATTGAAAAAATCCATAGAAATGTTGTAGCCCAAACGTAACCATGTTCCGAATCTGACTTGGGATATCCCAAATCAAACTTGGGACAATCCTATGTCCGAAATTTAACCATATCCCAAACAAAACTAGTAAATTTTAAATGTTTAAGACGTCTCAAACTACCATTTAAGACTGGGTTAGTTTGGGNCATGGTCAAGTTTCGGATATAAAGTTTTCCCAAGTTTGATTTGGGACATGGTAGTGTTTGGGCTACAACAGAAACACTACTTTTCTATTTTTTTTTCTAAACATTATTGTATAATTAATTTATCTGTATCTCCGTTATATTTCCGTGATTATGCATACTATTAAACAGATATACAGATATCATATCCGTATAAAATGTGAGTTATTCCAAATGATTATTATTAATATTATATAAACAACATTAGTAATATCTTTTGTTTTAGGTAACATTAATTAATTTACTGCGTGGAGAATACAAATAAATTGTATATCAGATATCAATTCATTGTACGTGTGAATTATGGTCATTAATTTCTTCCCACGTGATCATAGCAAAATATTTGTCACCCAGTGTCAGTGTCACTCCCTACGCATTCATTTTTCATAAGGACAATTTTTTTTAGTGTAAAATCATATTTGTCGCACCTTATTTGTCACATGGTTAATTTCTTAATGCCATAATGCTGGCCATAGTCACGTGGGGAAGAAAGTGTAATCACATTACCGTACGCAACATTTCATCTAATAGTTTATTATCAACCATTATTTATAATTTATTATTAAAAGAAAAATAATTGGAAAGTGAAGAAAAAGGATTCTGAACGGTATTTGTAATGTGTGAAATCTTAAACTTATTTCTTTCACTAGAACCTTTCTTTTATAATTACTACAGTTACGCAAATCATGTATATATATATATATATATTATATTATATTCCCAGTTTCTTGATATCCTTTACATCTAAGTTTTTTATCATTCAATTTTTAATATTACTATAACAAATAAGATTATTAAAATATAACTTCAAGTGGTACAACTTCAGCGTTATTTATATAATAATGCAATACTTATAGATAAATTATTATTTACATTAACACGAATTAGAGTTTCATATAACAAATTGATTATTAGAAATATTTAAATATTTATTAAATAAAACCGGTTCCAGATATATAATTGTTTTTCAATAGTAAATTTTGGCGTTTAAATTCAGCCGAGATTTTATAATTTCACTCCACGTGACTTCATTACTGTGAAATATTTGCATATTAATATATAACTCAAGAAATCGATCAAATTAAAGGGATCATTCAAGAATATTTACATTACGCCTTTTTGTTCAATTACAAATAAATAAAACATAAACCAGCCAAAATAAATCGAGGTAAGATTGATTTATCTCACCTAAGGTATAAATGAAAGATTAAATACATTCATTTAAATTACTTTAATTTATTTGTCCTAACTTCCCCTTTTTTATTACAGCATGATGTTAAACAATAAAATTAAATCTGAGAAGGGCTTAAATATGGAGCATTAAATTCTATTTAATATACAATTTTAAAAACTAAATAAAATAATAACAATAAACATAAACTACTTCAAAAGTAAAACTTAATATGATTAGGTTGATCGATTACAAATTCCAAAATACATAAAACTACTGTACATATTGTTTTATTATAAAAATTTAGCTAAGCCGATATATTGGAGTATCGCAAAGCCTAACCAATCAACATAAGTCAAAATCATTTTAAACAAAATTTATTTGAAGAATGATTTGCAAAACTTGTTTAATGTTTTCAAAATTATTGAAATTGATAAAATTTTCCATATTGTGTTTTTTAGTACCATTTTTAGATATATTCCATATCTATTCCGTACATTTTCCGGACATAAAACACAAAACAAAACAAAACAAAACAATTTATTATGGAAAATATCCAGAAATAGTAAATAGTACAAACACACCATATGGAATATTCTATCCAATAAGAGCGCAGATATTTTCCTAATCAGAGCAGTTTCCGGAAAAGGTCACCACGGATTATCGTTTTTTATTTATATATTAGTCATTTCAGTCATTTATTTTGATTGGCTGATATCTTGTCATGTGATGACACTTATTTTACAAAATGTGCAAAACTTTTTGCTTTTTCTTTATTAATTTTATTAGATTTAGTACTTCAGAGAATTTAATTTTTTTAAATTAAACTTAGGAAATTAAAAAAAAAAATTAAATTTGTGGGGAAATGATACAATTATTGATTTATTAATATATTTATTAAACAAATATATAGCCCAAAGATTATTTTATTAGTTAGATTACCTTTATATATGCATCACTAAATTTTCAAGAGGTCCGATGACCATCGCTGCTCAAAAATGTAAAATTTACGTTAAGGATTTAATTTAATGTAAATTTGATGTTCAATTACTGTCAGATGACAAACATATTCATTGGACAGTATTTATAAACAGTAATCGTTTTATAACAGGTAATTTGTAGATCTTTTTAAAAAAATTATGATTTTTATTGGATAAATAAAATTATTTAAAAAAAAAATAAGTATTAAAGACATATTCAGTTCGATTCCTTATATAAACAAAAAAAAATATCAAATAAAATTTTCCGTCAGTATCACGTATAACTAACGTGGACATCCATTATTAACGTCCAACCTATGGAGGGTCCGACAATGGATAATCAGTGGACATTCTGTCAATTGATAGTTATCGGACCTCTTAGAAACTTAGTGATGTGGGGAAATAAAATAAATGGGATTATAATAGAGAAACAAAAAACAGTATATGAATATGTGAATAACAAAGAAAAAATAATAAAACTACTTATAATCACATCAAATCAGTTTCCATAACCATCAATGGACAAAATGTCCACTGACTATCCACCCCATAGGTTGGACGTTAATAATGGATGTCCACAGACCGTTAGTTATACATAATACTGACGGAAAGTTTTATTTGATTAATAAATACATAAAAAATTCCTTTTTGTTTTTATTTATATAAGGAATCGATGTACATTCCAACATCTAGACTTTTTTTTTTAAATTATTTACTAAATAATTTTATTTAACCAATAAAAAAACAAAATATATATAATTTTTTAAAAAAAATCATCAAATTACCTGTTATAAAACGATATTGTCCAATTACTGTTTATAAGCATGACAAACATACCGTCCAATGAATTGCTTGTCATCTGATCGGACCTCTTGAAAATTTAGTGGAGACAACAAAATTAAATAATAGCTTATTATTTTGCTTCTGTTAGCGTTGTTACAAAATTTAATAACTTCAAGCGTGCTAAAGCAAATGAAAAAAATACTAGCCAAAGGTGTTTGGTCCTTTAGTCAGATTGTTTTTTTTAACTATGAATAACTTGAATCCCTATAATTACTATATTTAATATAAGTATTTGAAGTTTTAATAAAAGTAAACATGTTTTTAAGGAATCACAGAAAATCATAAAAAACCAAAATAAGAATCATAATGAAATTATTATTTTAAGATGCGTATATCCCGGGATTTTCATGAAATACTACGTAAAAAAATAATGTATAATATATTACAAAAAAATAAAATATTGTATCCCACCCATAAAATACAGTATACTCCCGGTATATAATGCCTGGTAGAGGCTCAATTGTATAATAATAATAAGGTCATCAACACCAAGGTCATCTTCATTGTTGTGTTCAGGTCCGTCAAGTATAATTAATCACGTGTCATATGCAGCACGTAAATTTTCAGAACGATTTATAAATTCCACACCATATTATTATACAAAAAATATTTAAAATTAAATTCAAATTTTTTATTTCTATTAAATATTCTTATTATCAAGTTTAAAGTACATTATTCTTAATTGTTAATTTATTAAAATTGCTAAAATTGCTATTAAATGAAAATAACTTTATTTCTTAACTAAAAATTAGTTTAAGTGATGATTTAGATATAATGTTAAATGGAATTTGAGATTTTCTTTTTGATATAATGTAAAAACTAACTGTTCCTGTTTCATGTTCTGTTTAATTTCAACGCCATAATAATACTTATTCAAGCAATCATTAATCAGAGAAGGACAAACAATTTCGCATGATATTTTATAAATTAGCTTATTGTATTGTTGTTGATAATATAAACTATATTCATATTCTTTTGATTGTGTCGACATATTTATTAATCGTAGAGAAATTTTTCACATTCTACGTGATAATTAAAAGGATCGTTAGGTAGTTGATAAAAAAATTTATTGATATGAACAGGCTGATTTAGTTGATTTTGATTTGCAAAAGAATTGGTGGTTGGAATAGGAGTTGTAACATTTGTTGAAGTAGCTGCATTGAGACTCTTTTAAGATAAGAGCTATACGAGTAAATGCTGGGACCATTTCCTAAATTAAAATAAATATAATATGTTAGATGATGGTTGAGGTGAGATAGCAAATGAATTAGTTTGATATGAGGATGACATTGGTTGCGCATAGTCTAAATTATCATTTGTATCGGCAGGAAAGAAAATTTCCTGCTGTGTCGGTTTGATTCATATTAATAATTAAATTCTTAGCGCATAAGTTAAACTCTGTATTACAGTATATAAAGATCTTTTGTAGGAGACATGAATTTTGTAACTTATATTTAATTCAAGATTAAATAACCAATTTGTCAGTTTTTATATACACACTATCCCTATTTAGGTGACATTTAAAAATCAAATTTGTCGATTTATTTTGTTTGTTTGGTTTGGACATTAATAATGGGCATTCACAGACCGTTAGTTATACATGATACTGATGGAAAATTTTATATTTAATAAAAAATTTTTTTTTTTTGTTTATATAAGGAATCGAACTGAATATGTCTTTAATAATATATCTTACACACCCCAACAACTAGACTATCTGATTTTTTTTTTAAATAATTTTATTTATCCAATAAAAATCAAAAAATATATAATTTTTTAAAAGTATAAAACGACATTGTTCAAGCGTGAACGTCAAATTTACGTTAAATTCTTAACGTAAATTTTACATTTTTGAGCAGCGATGGTCATCGACCTCTTGAAATTTAGTGATGCAACTATAACTAGGAGACGGCCCTATGACAAAAAAAAATACAGAAAATGTCCTACTGACCAAATGGGTTCAAATTTAGAATATTCTTTGGACATTTTGAACCAATTAGAACTTTTTGGATTTCCTTTTTAAATTTACACATTTTATATCATATGGTATTTAATCTAAATTGGATCAGATAATAAAACAGATAGTAACAGATTAATAAATTAGACGTGTTTGAATGCAATTAATTTAAGCTAATAAAGATTTCATAGTTATGATTTATATGACTTATAGAATGAGTTAATATTTACGATTTTATAAGTGATGAAATCTTTTCAGAGGATACTTTTGATTACTGTAATAATGACTTTTGAACTTTTTTTTTAAAAAAATAATCATTTTAAATTTTATACTTTAGAAATTTTTGTACCAAATAATAAATTTCTTATAAAAATTCTTTTTGTTAAAGATTTTAAAAATCCTATCATATATTGTATCTTTAATTCTAAATTATATAAGCAATTATCCATTAATTTTAAAAAAATTTTCATAAAAGAAAAAAAAAATAAATAAATAAACAATTACAAGTCACCGAAATAAAAGAACACACGATTTATAAACACGCAAAAATAGTATAACTTACAAGTTGTGTTTCACAAATTTGATTAAAAATTCTAATCCAACTGACTGTATCGCTCGAATAACTACATAAGTAACTACCACCACACTACAAATTGCAAATAATTCTTTCAAAAATAATTTCCTCAATTTAACAATGATGGTAATCTACTTTACATGCTGGATTTTCGGAGTTATCTTCTTAAATAAACTTCATTTCAATATTATTAAACAAATTATGATTGAATTTTTTTAAGTATGGCATTTTATGATTGACAATTATTACAACTAATTAAATTTAGATAATTACACATACTACATTTGTTTTAGCTCATTGAATTATGTTTTGGGTTCACAATTTTGCACGTCTGAAATGTGTGCCAGGTTGGTGGCGCAGTTAACTAACTGTGGCGCAGAAAATTTTGCAAAAAAAAATATTTCCTCAATATATAAAGTTTTAAAAAAACATGCAATATGTGTATTTCTGCCCTCTCTGCAAGTTTACTTAGAGTAGCAAAGGTGTTTTTGAAGGTCGTTTTTGACTTATTTTAATAAAACACTTTTTCAACCATTTTCGGAAATGATCGGCAAAGAAGGATTTTTTTATTTTTTTATATGTAAAGTCAAAAACAACTTTTAAAACCCCCTTCCGACCTTTAAGTAAACTTGCAGAGCGATTAAAAATACAGATACGTTAAGAATTTTGTGAGTTTTTTATTAAGTTATAAACTTTTTTTATAACATTTGAAAATTGCTGCGCCACTAATATAACCTGACACATTTCAGACGTGCCACAATTTTAATATTCAATAAAATATGGTTCTCGATTAAATACTAGCTCTCATTTGTAATAATTATTAATAAGATTACCTCCTTCTCTTTAAATTTCATTTTGCTCTTTTGGCACTTTTTTTTCGATTAAAATAATTCTTTCCTTAAATAATAATAACTAACTTTTAATCCTATATCAAAGTATTCTTAAAAATTTTATCTAAAAGGGTAGATCCAGTGACAATCACAGTAATTACATCATAAAAGGTTAGTGACGTGTAGAGTATATGAAAATTTGAATTTCTATCTACCGTATAGCGCTGCATAAGAGACCCCCATTTTGGCATATCCCCCATATAAAATACCCATTTTGAGATATCAAATATGTAATATGTAAATCTAATTTATTTTTGAAAAATTAGAATATTTAATTTAAATTTTTCATATATTAAATTTGTCTAGTACTGACAGGATGAACGTACACACCCGGGTCTAATTCAATGTTTTAAATCAGGTAAATTGATTCAGACCTGGGGTATTTTATGCAGTGCTATACGGTATAGAGAACAGATATAAGATATTCTTAGGTACAGTATATTTATTTCGTAGTGAATTTTGAGTTTTGCAGATCACTTAGTCAATTTATTCCATCATCTCGATATTAGTAATCGAATTATATTACTGCTGCTGTAATTAAAGATATAAAGAAAGTTACTAAAGCTTATCGGTGTTGGTCGTACAATTCAAAAATTTTTAGACTGTTCATGCACACAAAAACACAAAATTGGATGCGTACATTCTCATTGTAGATACAAATACTTTGTTAAAAATATTCATATAATTAATTCTCATCGATATATCACTTGTAGATTCTCTTTTTTTCTCTATAAAAAATTATTAAATAAATTAATAATATGAAAGTTACATTACGAATCTTTTTCAATAAATTGCATATAATTAATTGTTAAATATTAGATATTTTATAATATTTGAAGTTTGTCAGTTGCAAATATACCAGATACATTTGAAATAATGAACAGAATTATTAATTTATCAAAAGATAACATATGAAATTTGCCTCTTAAAACTGATATAGGTCAGTCCTAGTATCATAAATTTGTTCGGTAGAGTAACATTTAATACTACATTTGTCAGAGAAAAAAACATTTTTTATTAATTGATAAATTATAACAATCTCGAATTTTCAATTTTACCTTTAGATTATTAGATAAAAGCAAAGAAAATTTATTTAATTTCACTAGATCCAAGTTTTTAAAGCAATACTAACCTGCAAATCTGTAATTCTATAGCATAATATACTCCAATGAATATTACTACATGGGACTGATGGAAGGGCTTGGACTATGGCATAAATTATAAAGCTGATTTATCAAAACATTATTATTATTATCATTATTATATTATTGAAACTAGAATATTTTGGCGTATTATGCAATATTACAACAGAGATTTAAGTTTGTTGATACTATAATTAGAATCATCATAGTAATGTATGATACGGGAAAAATTTTTGTTTTGGAGTTTTACTTTATAAAAAATATTGATACAATTGTTGCATATTGTAAGTTGCAAATCTAAGAATGATAAAAAAAAATTCTATATGGAAAAGTATTGGCGTTAAATTTTGCTAGAATAGTGAGATGAGTTAATATTATCTAACATTGATCATATGAGTCGCAGGATATAAAATGATTCATAAATATCACTAAAATAAAAAATCATTAAAATTATGAAAATGTTCTTTTTAATTAAATTTAAATGGATAATAAGGTTATAAATAAAATCAAAGGAAATTTTACCGTAAAATATTTGGAATAAACTATTTCGACGAAAGCATTATAGCTCTATTTTTAACTTTGACGTTC
The DNA here is from genome assembly GCA_003550305.1 of Glomus cerebriforme. NCBI lineage: Eukaryota > Fungi > Glomeromycota > Glomeromycetes > Glomerales > Glomeraceae > Glomus > Glomus cerebriforme. Next base: position 46,194 of record QKYT01000197.1, read on the forward strand.
GCAACGTGTTGAAGTCTTTTTCTTTTGACTTACGCTACATTGTATATTCAGTATACAGTAATAATAATTGTAAAATGTGATTCCAAGTTAAATTTATATTGTTACAAAAATACCCATTTTAATCTGCATATTGTTTATAAAAATAAAAAAAAAATGGTGCTAGTTCTAAATATAGGGAAACTTATATTATAAATTTGGACATATTTAATAATTATAATAATCTCTTTCTTCGATTTCGGTGGTCATCTTATAATGCCCGCAAAATTACTGTATACAAATCAGACCAACATCAATAAAAATGCAGGTACATGTGCTACTATGCGAAATTTGAGATATATTTGTTAAATTACTGCGGATTGTCTAAATATAAAAAGCCTTAAAAAGAACTTTTTTATCTTTTTTTCCTTTTAAAAAAAATGGGTATGGTACGAAATCCCGAAAAATTGGCCCGCATTAATCTTTAATACTACCCGGAATTATAATTCGTGATTTATTATCTGTTATATTAAACTTCTGAAAAAAATCCCGAAACTTGATTCCGGGCGGCATTAAAGCTTAATGCGGGCCAATTTCGACCTGTCGGGATTTTGAGTTTCGGGATTTTGGCCTGTCGGGATTTCGAGTTTCGGGATTCAGAGTCAGGCGTGGAATAATTAATAATTGTCAAACTAATTTATAATATGACCAAGTTTATTTTTAAGTACTAACTACTATAGGTTTGTCATTGACTGTCATGTAGTTCTAGTTCATGTGGTTCATGTGATCAAATATAAATAATTACGACATAATGTTTATTTACGTAAAAAGATGAGTTTTTATATAATTAAAATTTGTAAATTATAAATATCATAAATTGTGTTACTATATAAATACATAATTATAAAAATGTCAAGCTCTTAAAATGCTTAACTGTATTTGTATTTTACGTAAGAAAAACATGGGGTTTGTTTTTTTTTAAAAAACATATTTTTCGCGTTTTTGAAACTTAATTAAATCGATCAAAGCGAATAATAAATAATAGAAGGAAATGATTTTAGTCGAAAGTGCATTTAACGGGAAGGAAAATTAGGTTTCATTCTTTTTTTTCTTTCGTGATATCACTTTTATCGTTATTATCTATATAATTTGCTGAAGTTGTTTAAATAACCAATCCTTATGGAACATTATTCAAGCTAAATTTTTTACTTTGAAAAAAAAAATCTCAAATAGCTAAATAATTATAAATCTAAATCCATGGGGTTACAGTCATTAGAACTGTTGTGACTGAAATTGATTTTCATGAATTCAGACGCAGGAATTTCTGGAAATTTTAACTGAATTTAAAATTCAGATACTTTAATTTCAGTTAACCTTGTATTTGAAATTCCTGAATTTTAATTTCAGATGCTATCTGAAATTCCGATTTGACTGAATTTCAAATTCAGATACTCTTAATTTCAGATGACTTTTATCTGAAATTCCAATTCGACTGAATTTCAAATTCAGATACTCTTAATTTCAGATAACCTTATATCTGAAATTCCAATTTAACTGAATTTTAAATTCAGATACGATCTTCAAGTGTCTGAATTTGAAATTCAGTTAAAATTTCCAGAATTTCCTGCGTCTGAATTCTAAATTCAGATGAAAATAAATTTCAGTTACAACAGAACAATAAAGAGCCAAATTTTGTAAATTTTCTAGACTGAATTTTGACAAATCATATTCTAAGGAACATATTTTAAGATAAATTTTTGCATCGAAATTGAAAAGTCATCGATTTGTTTTTTTTTTGGGCATTTTTTATAAAAATCATTAACAGCTTGTTCAATTTTATTCACTTTGTTAGAAAATAGTTTGACAATCGCACATTTTTGGAGGGTTTTCCTAAGTTTAATGTTACCATTGAGATTGATTTTTTGAACTTTATATGGCGCTCTACGCGTTCTTGGTTCATAATTCGTCAATGACATTTTGATTTGAAATTTACTTATAAATAAAAAAAAACGTTGTGTGATGTGCATTACTAGAATGACGTTCGTTTTTTTTACTTCGGAAATTTACGGAACTTACAGGACACAAATTAAAAATCTCGGCACCAGCCAAAACAAGATTAGTTTTTCATGTGCTTTATAGTATGTATGTTGTAGCCCAAACTCTACCATGTCCAATTTGGGAAAACCTTATATCCGAAACTTGACCATGTCCCAAACTAACCCAGTCTTAAATGGTGATTTGAGAAGTCAAACATTTAAAATTTACTAGCTTGTTTGGGATATGGTTAAATTTCGGACATAGGATTGTCCCAAGTTTGATTTGTGATATCCCAAGTCGGATTTGGGACATGGTTATGTTTGGGCTACAACATATACATTAAGGTTCACTTGTTTGATAAAAGAAGAATCATTAAATTTTATCTTGTAAAATTAAGGAAAATCATAGCTTTATATTAAATAAGTTATCTTCCAAATTTATTATAGTATATTCAAAAAATATCTTTATTAGTATTATATAATTGATTATATTAGATAATGTATAGCAATGTACTATAATGAAACTATAATATGTAATTAACTCAATAAATCCCATGATTTCGCGTAATAAATTATACTTAAAAATAAATAACTTCTTTAAGATATGACGGAAGAAAATTAAGTTAATTCCCATAATAATATTTCTTATTTATGGAAAAAATATGAAATTCAAAACACGGATCAATTTTTTTATTGATATTGATATTTTATTTCTAAATGCATCCTACAGATTGATTATCCAATTTCACCACAATAGTAAATAATTATTATCTATTTTAATTATGATAAATTCCTTTTCTATTTATCTTAGGGAATTTTACTTTAACATAATATTTAATCTTTTTTCAGAAGAATAATAATTTCTTTTCTATAAATGAACATTTAAATGTTACCACAACATTGAACAAGGTCGAATTTTGGAATCCTCAAGAATTATTTTTTAAAATACAGGGCATTTATTTATATTTGTAATAGATTAATAATGTTTCCGTAGATATTCAGAACGCTGATTCTACGAGCAATATATATTAATAGGTAATTAATAGGTAACAAGAGATTTACCATTAGCCGCACCTGTTCGTCAGTATTATGTAATTCTGGACCAGTCTAGTATCGCCCAGTCGCGATTGCGCGCACAAAAACACAAAATTGGATGCGTTACTTTGTTATAATTTGACCAATAATATTTTTATGAGAATTAACTACTATGAATATGTTTAAAAGCATAAAGCCAATCTCGAATTTTAATTTTACCTTTATATTAAATAAAGTCAAAAAATTTTATTTAATTTTGTTAGTTATATTTAAGATTCTAATGCGATACTAAATAAGGATAACGTTGCATAAATTATAAAGCTAATTGTGGTAGCAAATAATCCACATGCAATATTGCAATTGAGATTTTGAGTTTGTAAATACTATATTAATGATGCAGGAGTCTCGGAGTTATAAATTATTAAAGTAATTCCATATGGAAAACAAGATGTTATATGAGTAACAGGATTAATAATTCATAAAATATAACTAAAAATAAAAAATCATTAAAAATCATTGCATAAATATTTGTTTTATATTGTTTGAAAAAAGAAAGTGTTCTTTTTAAATAAACTTAAATGTATAATATTGTCATATTAAGGTTATTAAATAAAATCAAAAAGAAAATTTACCGTCAAATATTTGTTCTAAAACATTTCACACAGTCATTATTCAATGATATAGTTCTATTTTTGAATCTTGGCGTTCGCTAACACGGAGTTTTTCGCACCTTTTTTGATTTATACAACATTAAATATTCAATTATAAAATTATATATTGTTACGTCATTTTCCATTATGCGTAAAAATTTTGAATGAGGTTCTGACTTCTTTTGTTATACGTACTATTATAATTAAAGGAGATTGTGGGAACTAGATTTGTTTAGTCCTCGTATCAGATTAAAATACAATTATGATATTGATTGACCAAATCTAACCATATAAATTATTAAGCCTCATTTTTTTTATTGGACGGGATTTTCCTTTATTATTATTGATTTACTTTTGAAGTAATTATTGAATCATGAATTATGAATGAAATTTTTAGATTTTAACCAATAAAATTTTATGACCGAGCAAAAACCCTCAGATTTAATTGTTTTGTTTAACAAAAAAGAAAGACAATCTTTGTCATTTATACAGAAAAGACAACTCTATTTTACCTCTGAACGATCATTGGCATAAATTTTGAATGATAAAAATTACAACGTGTTCACAACAGATATATTTCTTGGCTGATTTATTATGTTTGAATGAAACACGTTTTTAATTTGATCGGTTCCTTTGAATTATATATTAACCAAATAAAATATTTTACAATAATGAATTTACGTGGAGTAAAAGCCTGTTATTGTTCTCATGATCAATAACTATATATATATATATATATATATTTTTAACTAAGATTGTATATCAATTTTATTTAAAAAGATGATCAATAACTATATTAAAATCTCAGCCGAACGTCAACGCCATAATTTTACTAATGAAGATTTTTATGACGATCATTATTAATAATTATTAGTGGTCAAATATCGGTTCTTAACCTTTATCTGGAACCGGGTTTATTTCCGAAAGCTGGTTTTATTTAATAAATATTTCTAATGATCAATTTTTATTATTATATGAAATTATCAGCAAATTATTTTTCGAAAAGCTTTATAATATCAGATCCAGATAAAGTGGGAGAAATTCTAAAAAATGGGTTGATTTTGATATAATGATCGTCAAAAAAGTTGACTGATATAGTTGTGACTGATCACCCCACATGGGCTGGGAAAATTTTTTATGGGGATACAAACTTATTATATTTGAACATATGCTTAAAATACATATTAATCTTTTAAAAAAATCTTCTAATTGTTGAAAAATCGAACGTAAAAAGTTAATACCGAAGAAAAATAATAATAGAAAATCATTATTTTGAAATTCCGATCGTAATTGGTAGACCGATGTCAATTCTTCAAATGGTAATGACGAACACATTTGTTGGGGTATTGATCTCAAATTATTTATTTGTCATACGGAGCATTAAGTCCTTACAGCCCCTGTAGTATTATTGGTTGTACCATAAATTAAACTTATTGTGGCGCAAAAATAACCTTTAAGATCGGATGAAACCGACAACAATATGAATGGGTAAAATGAATATAATTATTTTGTAACAATATAAATTTTAATATTCTTTTATTTTAACTTTTTATATGTATAACCGACCGAATATTTTAAATGTCCGAAATTTCATGTGAATATTAGTAATTTTTAACTTTTTTACATTAATAATATTACAATTAAAATATTCTTTATATACAGTATATATATTATATACATTATATCAGATATATATGCCATCCAAATGGAATTCTAATACTCTGTTTATAAGGGCATCTGTTATTTAGAATGCAATATTATAAATAAAAACAAAAATTATTCAATAACTATATTTTCATTTATTGAAATGATGAAAGATAAATAGAAATGTTTGAATGAAACGCGACTTTAAATCGGGATAAGACTCACCATAAATGATATCTGATATGGCAACTTCATTTCATTATTTTCATATCTTATGTGAATAAAGTTATCATCAGATCCTTTCCTACTTTCCTAATCAGCAATCAAGAGCCTAAAATTCTCTAAAATCTTTAAATCATAGTAATTAATAAAAATCACGAAATAAAGATATACAATATCGTACAGATAAAGAGATACCAGATTATCGTGATTTCATTTAAATTCACTCAAATGGGTCAAAATCATTTCAAAGATAAATTTTACTTTTCTTTATCGCAAAATCGTATACTTTTTTCTTGCGCAAATAAAAATTTTAATTTAATTATAAAAATCCCTAAAGACCAATGTTTGTATCTTTTTTTTTTAAAAAAAAAAATCAACAAAATTGAGTCTTTATATATACAATATATTATAAAATAAATTTAAATTTAAATTTAATAAATTATCGTTATTTTATTCAAGGAAATATCTAAATATGAACCCAACTCATAATCAACTATATAATACTCCCATCGATAACAATCTTGCTGCTTCGTATTCTGGAGAGAATTCCAGCGAAGGTTCATATCAAACGACTTCTGCGCTCCAGACGCCTGTTCCGTACCCGCTTACACCTAATTTCCAAAATCAAAGCAACCAACTCCATCCTATTAAATTTTACTATCTTCCGCCAGATGATTCTTATTATTATTTTATTTCTTGCAAAAATATCTCTTACGCCGTTACATATTTATTAAATAATGGAGGATCTAATATTCAATTTAGCGAATATGAACATACTTTCTATTTCCAACAGCAATATAATAATCAAATTTATCAGATTTCATGCGAAATAGTTCCTCCTTATTCGATTACGTATTACCTAAATAAAAGTATTTATGGTAATGAAATTGTTCAAAATAATATAGTACAAGAAAAGTTAGAATTTACTTTTCAACAAAAAAAAAATATTGAATTTCATTTAACACAATATCTAAACCAATATATAATTTTAAACTAAATAAATTTCTATGTAAAGATCTCATCTTTCTTTTTTGATTTTTTTTTTGAAAAATTACATTAATTAACAATTATTTTTAAATAAAAGTTTTATTTAAAGAAAATTGATAATTTTGTCAGAATTATATATTTTGATCGAGTTACACTAAAATTATGGCCAATAAATTTTGAACAAAAATAATATTTGATTGGTTGGCCAAACCTTTCATCGCGTTTTTGTGATCAAATCGCCGATCGACAATTCTGAAGCAGGCTGATATTTAACCCATTAGGCCATTAAATGATGATCCTCCGACAGTCCGTTATAATGAGTCGTGATTATTATCATTTATTTTATGTAAAATATATATACTTTATATAAGCCGGCCGGCCGAGTCATTCTCAATTTTATGTCACTAGAACCTAAAAATTTTTTGCCTGGCCTAAATATTGACTCACGAATAATAAATCATAATTGGTTATATTGCTGATAAGCGGGAATATTTTTATTTATAAATATCCTGTTTGTTAAAAAAAACAATGAAACTCTCTAAATGACATTTATTGAATGTAACTTCAGGTATATATACTTATTTTTTCTGTTTTAACTGTTAAGGTTATTAATCATGATACGCGATCAAATGAGTCTTTCCATATCTGTAAAGGAATAATTAGAAATATAAGAAGGAAATTAAATGATACTTATAAGCACTTCAAAGTACATGCAAATTCTGACAGGTGCAATACAAATCAGTAAGTGATTTCAACGGACTGACACATTATGATGAAGTCACGAATAATGAGGACATTACATCGCATGTATATGTTGTACAATCGGTTTGAATCAAATTATGCATGATAAAGTATCGTCAATCAATAATCATTACTCCCCCCTTGTTTTTTTTCAGTATGATACTTGAATTTGTGAGTGTTTTACCGAACTTAAACTATTTCTCGGCGCATTAAATCATATAATTTCATAATTTAATAATTTAATAATCATCATGTGTACTGTAGATAGATTACTTCTGATTTGATATCGATCAATATCATAATTGAATTTTAATCATGAAAAATATAGCAAAGTCGATACGAAGCCCGCAATTTCTTTTAATTATAGTACTAAACTGGACATAATGGAGATATTCGAACTTTTTTTTTACCTTTTTAATAAATTTCTATAACCATTTTGATAAATAATTATTATATAACTGAATATTTAGTGTTGCATAAATCAAAAAAAAACTCCATGTTGGGGAAATGCCAAAGTCGTAATTCTCAAAATTGATAAGTTATTCAGTTATTATTCTTTTCAATTATGTATGATTTTCAGCGATTTAATTTTCAATGAAACAATTATTTATTATTTTTGAATAAATGTTGTATGAGTGAGTAGAAATTTTTTAATTCTAAGAACTATGTTTAACTCGTATAATAATATTAAAGCTTAAATTTCTTGTAAATATCAAAATAATCAAATACTTTCAATAGAGTAATTATTGTCCGATATTAATGTGATGAGTTCTTTTGGTTCATATATTTGTAACGTTTATCCCGCGTATCAGTGAGTCGGACGTGGAATAATTAATGATCGTTATTTGACATAAAATTTAAAAAGGGTTAAAAAAATATTTTCACGTTTTCGAAACTTAACTAAATCGATCAAAGCGAATAATAAATAATAGAAGAAAATGATTTTAATCGAAAGTGCATTTAACGAGAAGGAAAATTAGGGTTCATTCATATTTGCCATAATTAATGACTTGAGTTATCTGAAAATCTACGTTCGTTTTTTTGTTATGTATGAAATAATGACAAATTTTTTTATAAATCGGAAATTTACGGAACTTTACTGGGCACAAATTAAAAATCTCGTCGATCAACCAATAAGCAGTAAAACAAAATTAGTTTTCATGTGCTTTATAGTATATACAATGAAAACTCTATTTCAACTTACAAAATAAAGGTTTTGAAGTACTCACTTGTTTGATAAAAAAAGAATCATTAAATTTTATCTTGCAAAATTAAGGAAAATCATAGCTTTATATTAACTTTATACTTAATAAGTTATCTTTGTTCTTTATTTACTTTCCAAATTTATTATAGTATATTCAAAAATTATCTTTATTGTACAAGTAATAGTTATTTACCGCTCAATCGCCGATGTCGGCGATTGAGCGGTAAATAACTAATATATTTCATGGCTTACTAATGCCCGTGATTATGATACACAAATTAAGCCTTTTAACCTTTTTAAACTTTCATTATATAGTATTATATTCAACCTTCAAAATTGTTTTCTCTTATTAATGGATAATTTTTATTTCAATTAGGTTCTAGTTTTAGCTACAAATACTTATAAATAATTAATTTTTATATGTAAAACAATGTAATATCAATAGAAGTACGATTTTCAAGTGATACATCCCGGTGTAGATATTTTCCCGGGAAATTCAACTCTAGTAAAATATTGATATGTAGTATCACGAGCGACCAATTGGGAAATATTGAAAATGTATAGCAATACACATAATGAAACTATAATGAAACTATAATATGTAATTAACTCAATAAATCCCATAATTTCGCGTAATAAATTATATTTAATTTTCTTCCGTCGTACCTTAAAGAAGTTATTTATTTTAAAGTTAATTCCCATAATGAAATTCAAAACACAAATCAATTTTTTTTATTAAGGATATAATGATATTTTCTCTACATGCATGCTACGATTGATTACCATAATAGTAAATGATTATCGTCTATTTTAATTATGATAAATTCTTTTTCGATTTATCTTAAAGAATTTTACTTTAATAACTATTAATGTTGTCATTATTTAACTTTTTTTCGGAAGAATAATAATAATTTCTTTTCTACAAATGAAATTTAAATGTTACCACAACATTGGACAAGGTCGAATTTTGGAATCCTTGAGAATTACTTTTAAAATGCAGTGCATTTATTTATACTTGTAATAGGTTAATAATGTTTCCGTAGATATTCAGAACGCTGATCCTGTAATATATATTAGTAACAAGAGATTTACTATTTGCCGCATCTCTTCGCCAGTATTAAGGATTGCGCGCACAAAAACACAAAATTGAGCGCGTTCATTCTCATTATAGATATAAATACTTTGTTATAATTTGATCCATAATATTTTTATGAGAATTAACTACTATGAATATGTTCAAAAGCATAAAGCTAATTTCGAATTTTAATTTTACCTTCAGTCTAAATTTTAATACAATACTAAATAAGGATAACCTGTAACTATAACTGTCATAAATTATAAAGCTAATTGTTATAACAATAAATCACATGCAATATCACAATTGAGATTTTAAGTTCGGAGTTATAAATCATCGCATATTATAAAGTAATTAATTCTATATGGAAAACAAGATGTTATCATATGTGTCACAGGAATAACAATTCATAAAATAAAAAATCATTAAAATATTGCATAAATATTGTATTATATATTGTTTGAAAATAGAAAATGGTTTCCTTTTAAAATAAACTTAAATGTATAATATTGTCATATTAAGGTTATTAATTTCACAAAGTCATTATTAAATGATATAGTTCTATTTTTGAACATTGGTGTTCACACGGAGTTTTTTGCACTTTTTTATCATTTATGCAGAAAATATAACTCATCATACTATTCTTTATTAACGATCATCGGCATAATTTATATTTCTTGGCTGTTTGTGTTTATTTAAATTTATAAATATGCTTGAATGAAACACGTTTTGATCGGTTTTTTTGAATTATATTTTAATTAAATAAATATTTAACAATAATGAATTTACGTGGAGTAAAAAGCTTGTTATTGGTCTCATGATCAATTAACTATATTAAAATCTCAGCCGAATATTTAAAACGCCAATGAAGATTTTTATGACGATCATTATAATAATTATTTCTAGAACTTAATGGTTGGAACCGGATTTAAAAAATAAAATCCGGATTTATTTTAATATACGGTAATAATATAATGATCGTCAAAAAAGTTGTCTTGATATAGTTTTGTTACAGATCATCCCACCTGGGCACAATGTTATACAAACTTTATTATATGTCTTACAAAATTCTTCTAATTATCGAAAATCGAACATAAAATGTTGAAAATAATAAATTAAAAAAAAAATATATATTTTTTAGTGATCGGTAAATCAACAATATTATAATTATAGCCTTGAAATAATATAGTTCCGAAGCGTTAAATAAGTATAATTATTAAAAAAAAACTTTATATATAATTTAACTTTTATTTACATACGAAAATCATTATTTTAAAATTCCGATCAAAATCCATTTTCTTCTGACGGACACATTATTTGTTGGGGGTATTGATCTCAACCTGTTTATTTGTCATACGGAGAATTAAATCCTGTAGTCGTGAGTCGTAACATTCACTGTGACACAAAAGTTTATCTTATTCTGGAATAGAGTATTTGCAGATAAGTGGAGAAGTGTGATTACCACTGAGATCGGATGAAACCGATAACAATATGGGTAAAATGAACGATTATTTTGTAACAATACAAGTTTTATATTAAACTTTTTATATAACCGACCGAATATTTAATGTTGCATAAAGTGTAAAATAAAATCCGAAATTTCATGTGAATATTAGTAATTTTTAACTTTTTACATTAATAATATTATATCTGTCAGGCAAGCAATTAAAACAATCTTTACGGATTTAATACTCCATTTAGAAGGGCATCTGTTATTTAGAATGCAATATTAGTAATATAACTTAAACTTTAATAACTATATTTTCATTTATCGAAATGATGAAAGATAAAATAGAAATGTTTGAATGAAACGCGACTTTAAATCGGGATAAGACGCACCATAAAATGATATCTGATATGTAAACTTTATTACATTATTGTCATATCTACGTAATTAAAGTTATCGTAAGATCCCTAAAATCTTTAATCATCGTGATCAACAAAAATCACGAAATAAAGATATTCAATGAAATTTTTAAACTAGACTAACAATATCGTACAGATAAAGAGGTACCAGATTATCATAATTTCATTTAAATTCATTCAAATTCAAAGATAGATTTTACTTTTCTTTATTGCAAAATCGTATACTTTTTTTCTCGTGCAAGCATACTCAGATTTAATAGGTTATGTAACAAACAAAAATTTTAATTTAATTATAAAAGACCAATGTTTTATATTTTTTTTTAAAAAAAAATACAAAATATTATAAAATAAAATTTAAATTTAAAATATCAATATGAACCTAACTCATAATCAGCTATATCATACTCACATCTTGTTGCCTCGTATTCTGGAGAGAATTCTAGCGAAAGTTCATGTCGAAATGACTCCTACTGTTACGTACCGGTTACATCTAATTCTTTATATAACGTGCAATTAATAAAATAATAATAAGGATCATGCATGATAGTAAAAAAAGAGTAGGATGGAATTGTTTGCTTTAATTTTGAAAATATATATTTATTAAATAATAAAGAATCTAATATTCATTTTAATGAATTCTATTTCCAACAGCAATATAATAATCGATTTTATCAGATTTCATGCGGAATAGTTTCTCCTTATTCGATTACGTATCGCCCAAATAAAAGTATTTATGGTAATGAAATTGCTCAGAATAATATGGTACAGGAAAAGTTAGAATTTATTTTCCAACAAAAAAGAAATATTGAATTTATTTAACACAATATCTAAGCCAATATATAATATTAAACATTTTCATGTAAAGATCTCATCTTTCTATTTTTATAAAAAAAATTACATTATAGAATATGGATCATTCTTAGAGGACCCGAAATATATATAAAAAGATATGGTGCAGAGTTTGCGTATAATGAACCAAAAAAATCATGTAAATCTTTCCTTTTTTGGATACTTTCTGATAATGTCAGCCAGAAATTTATTGTTTATTTTAGTAACTGACTGATATTACCGTAATTCCGTCCCTGAAAAAATGCGTACAGCTAATAGTAAAATTTTTTTGGCTGGACCTGACCTCTGTATTTCGGAGTCCTATTCTTAGCAATTCGAAAATTAATTAATAATTAAAAAGAAAATAATTTTTTTTTGTGACAATGGGGTAACGTATGCTGATCGAGTTACACAAATTATGGCCACGTGTGGGAACGATAAATAAAATTTTAAGCCGGTTTGATCTTATAAACAACATCGTTTCTTTTCTTGTGATCAAATTGACTGGAATTATACTAATTGTTAATATGTTACAAATTACTGAAATATCCGTCTACTATTAGTTTAATTACAAAAATATGAGCTTTATAATAGAAATAATTAGTGAATAATTTTTATAAATAAACTACTTTAATAAACATATTCGAATATATTTATCTTAATTTCGTATTCGAAAATTTTGAATTTAAATGAAATATCAAAGCATTATTCAAATTTCAATAACAAAGAAGTACAATTTATTTCTTTACCGAATATACGCGTAAAGATCTGTCTCTTTAATAAAACAAGAATACGAGATATTAGTTTTTAATGTTAAATATCACAACTCTTACCAATTGTATTTTTATTATAATCGCATATAATAATGTAAATCACGTATATAAAAAAAAATGTAAAATATTAATGTAAAATACGAAATAGGAATAAGACCTTGCAGATATAATAATTTATTTAAAAATTTATTTAGCAAACTTTCCGATTCGTTCCCATTGAAAAACTTTTAAACATTTTAAGGTTGCGATTTTAATTTATTTATTTTTTACACTGACGTTTTGTTTAGGATTCACAATTCTAAAAATATCAAATGAATATGTTGTGTACGGGAAAAATTACATCTATCTCAACTTTTTTTCAGTTATTAAATCGGGAAACTTTATTACGCGTTCCATGACATAAAGAATTCTAATTTTAGATATTAAGATATCCTGTGCATAATCTATTGATCTGGAAAATATTTAAGAAAAAATCTTTTTATTCGTTATGTTCATCTATAAAATATGATTGTACAGTGCATTTTATCAGAAGCATCTATTTAATTTTTGTATAAATACCATCTCAGTTCGAATAGTTCTCTTTATTTTGACCCATAACCTCCAACCTCTTTATGTAAAAATGGCATTAAATAATCGTAGGAATATGTTTATTCCCTCTAATAAATTTAATAATGATATTCGTTGTAAACGTCATCAAAGAATCATTAAGAAACAAAGACGTAATAGAATACCGATTAATAATGCAAATATATTAAGTCAAATTGCACAACTACCATTACAGATAACAAATGATCCATTTGCAAATCAAATTTTTAATGGATTTTCTTTCTATTATTAAGCTATTGTTAAAATTAAGTAAGTATTGTACTGTATGTATATTTTATTATTATAATCAATATTAATTTTTTAACTATTCTTTTTATACATTTTAAAGGATTTTGACCGTACAAAACGGAACATTACGATTTGATTAATAATTTATTTACAATAATAAATTTTTTCGTTAAAATTTTCATATTTGAAAATTCATTTGAAACGGTTGATTTTTTTTTATCGGATAAATTAAACATAGGATTGGTAGTAATATAAATAACGGAATTAAAATTTGTTAATGTTAAGTTAAAGAGAAAAAAAAAAAAGAGAAAAAAATATTTTTGTAATAATAAGCTTTAAAATACAATAATCAATTTTTGTCATCAAAAATACTCCATACATTCAAAAAATCAATTTAAGTAATAATATTAATAATAATAACATGAGAATCAGGAAAAAAACCTCCAAAACTTTGTTCCGATTGTAAAGAAACAAACGATTGCATTAAGCTTTTCCTAATAAAGTAAGAAGAAATTGTTAACAATAATATTCCAAAAATGGAAAATAAATGTTCCGTATTCAACGCAAAATTTACTTTAAATAATGTTCCTTGCGAATTGGAATATGACTTATCGAAATTCACGTTAGAAAATTTGCAAAAATTAGTAATTTTTACAACTCAAAATTACAATAACGAAAATAATTCGGNATNNAGTATTTCTTCTAAAGATTCTGGATATAGTACCGATGATGAAAATTAATTATTTATTAGTTATTATTTTATAAAATATTATTTTTATCATTTTCGGTCATTTCTTGATATATTAGTTGGTTTATAAATATATAAAATTAAAAAACTTGAAATTAATTAAATTATTGTGGATATAATCTCATTAACAATCAAAAAAAAAAAGAATATTTTATCGTTGTCACCCTAAAACTGCAATCTTTGAAATTCATAATTGCTGTAGCACATTTATATGACAATTTCGGTATTATTTATTAATGATTTCTTGCATAGGATAGATCGTCACCAGGGTTAATGGGAATAGAACCCTTATTTGGATTTTATTTACCATATAAATAAAAATCTAACTCATGTCATCATGCATATAAAAAAAAGAAAAAATGTTCAGAATCGATTGTGAATGATAATGCACATTAATAATTATAATAAATAGATCGACAATTCATGTTATTAGATTATCTATATCATAAATGGTTGCAGCAAAAAAAACAAATAATATAAAAAAAATATTCCATTATTTCATTACATAATTTAATTATCGTAATTTCTGGCAAAAAAATTCGGAACTTAGAAAAGTTAAAAATAGGTAAGGTGTAGCACTACAGCCTATTAAACATATTAACTTTACTTTTTTATTTAATTAAACTATGTCGAAATTAGATATATATTTGTATATCGCTGTTATTAAACACCCTTGGCCTGCATTATCTAATTTTGACCGGAATTATGATGCCTTTAGCCAGAATTATACTCGAAAAAAGGGGGTGCTTAATAGCAGCAATATATCAAAGGTCGAAGTGTTATAGTTTCAATATAGTTTACACCCTAGTATTAATGAAGTTTCACTTTTTTTGGAAATGTCTTAGATACCTAATGGAAATTGGATAGGTTTCCACTGCAGACACCAGCAGTGATACAGTATATAAGTATTTATTTCAGGTTTGTCTTATATGATTAATAATCGAAGTATATAATTATGGGTCTATCTAAATTTACTTAATCACGTACGAATTGCACACTTTATTCTAATATGAGAAATGATTATGATTAATGTAATTAATAAATTTATTATTTTTATTTACTTTATTATAAAAAATGTACATGTAACTTATTACTACAAATATTACTAATAAAAATAATAATTACAATTTTAAAATCTATTAACCATTATTGAAATGTTATTCACTTTATTGATTCCTAAAGCATAATATGTAGGGCTTGCCAGAGGCAAACTTTAGGGATTAGGGTCTGCAAATACATAATTAAGACAACTTATGGTTACTTTTGGGCTTGTATAATAAATTTTTTATCTTTATTTAGCTTTAGTTAATTTTTTATTGACTTCGTGGTGATTCTTTACAGAAATCCTGTTTTTTCAGATTCAAAATTATTTTAGAATCATTTGGTATATTATTCATTTTTTTTGCAATTATTATATTTATTCAACAATGACCTTAATTAATTTAATATTAATACCTAAAATTCATCATTAGTTTATTGATCCAGTTTTAATGATGCATTTCTGAAAGAAATTGCAATACTTAAGAAAGAAACCTTCTTCTAATGTACGTAATTCTATTATACATTTATAGGAACTGTAAACCAAACAAAGTTCGGTTTTTTCAAGTGCTTTTTTTCGCTGGAATTCATGTGCAACAAATTACAAGAATTAATATTAGTAAAATTGATGTATATATATATATATATATCAGGATTTATTGAAGTTACAAATAAAATATGAATTGTAGTTTTAATACAGTAAATAGGTAGGATCAATAAAATATTAAAATTTATTATAATAGTCTAATTGTTCTATAGTAAAAAGATAATAAATAGATCACAAAATAACAATAAAAATAATAAATATCGACTAAATTTCATAAATTATCTACACATGTTTCGCATATGACAATATGTTTACAATTTACATATTTACCCCATTCTTCACATTCTTCACAACCTTCTAAATTATTTATAAGTGACTTATTGACTTGATCACCACCTTCCATTTTTAATTGAACCAGTAGTTAGAGATATTAGTGGAATAACATCATATGTAATGATGTTACATCGATAAATAATCTAAGAACAAATCAAAAATAAATTAAATTAAAAAACTATTAAAATTAAAATTAAATATAAGATTAATTACCTGAATAATTAGTTGTGGCACATCCTCTACAAATGTATTTAAAATGCCACCATAATCAATAATTTTTATTGCTTTTTTAGAAAATGGTGCGTAAAATAATTCAAATCCAGCTAATCTTGAATAAAACAATTTTGATGCTGTAATATCACCTCCACATAAGATTGTAGCAGGATGAGAATTCTCTTTAAACCAAACTGAATATTCTGTATTGTTCATACATTCTGCTGTAACAAATATATAAAATACAAGTATTAAATTGGTAACCATTGGAGTTACAAAAATATTATACTATAATAATGAAAAAAGTGAAAAAATAAGTAAATTTTAATAAATAAAAAAAAATTTTGCTAAATGTCACCGGCAGTGATTGTTACCACACATAAAATTCTTTCACTTCATTTGAATTTTCGACAAATATATTAACCTAATCATATTATAAACACTATAGGTACATGTAAATTTGTGAATAGAAAAGGTTTTTCTAGAGCTGTTGTTTAGATAGTTTTTGAGGAAAACATGAAAATTTGATTTTTACATTTTTTTAAAAAAAATTTTTAATTAAATATTTTCAAAATTTGATTGATATCAAAACATATTTACAGTATTTTAACATTATATAAATTTTTTTTTTTTATTATTAGTATCTTAATTCTGGCCGAAATTATCATGTTTGGCCAGAATTAAGCGGTGATAATCATCGGTGATGACAATCACCACCAGTGAGATTTAGCAATAACCCATATACTTTTTTTGCCAAAATGGTAGACTGTTCGATATCTGACGCACAACATTCCTGTAGTGTATATATAAATATACTAAATCCAATTAACTTTTGCATTTTTTCTCGCAAATAAAAATAAAGCAGTTAAAATAATACTTGCACATGCAATACCAATTAAAATATATTTATATTTATCCCATAAATTATCTAAATCAGATATATAAAATTAATTATAAATTAGAATAATATTAAATCAGAAAAAATTACATTATAAATAAACAACTTACCTTTAAAATACATACTATCTAAATAGTTTGTATAATTAATTAATGAAAGAGAGTTTCTTCTAAATTATTTATCATTAAATTCAATGAATCTTTTATTTGCTCAAAATTTATCCTTATGAACAGATGGATTTATTAATAATGAAAGTAATAGTTGTGTCTTTTTTAACAATTATAATTTGAGAGGAATTAATTAGAGGAATATATTCTGCTAATCTTTCAACCAAATTGTTTAAGACTACTTTTTTACTTTTTTATCATCATCATCTAACTTTTTAAATAGATTAGTATCACCCTCTGTAAGTTGTAAAAGAGTGGTGCTTTTTTTATAAAATAATAGATTCATGAGTTAAAATAAATATAAACTTTTAGCTATTAATTAATGAAAGAAAATTTACCAACAAATATATACACTTCAATTGCTATGATATTGATTATACATTAGTAATTAAATAATAAAATAAATTATAATAAAAAAGATTGCTTTTATACATACTTGTATGGTATTGTATAGACAAATTTTCAGAAAAAACATTATCTTTAATACCAGTTCTATAATTAAAAAATATTAATAAGTTTTGTATTAATTGAATTAGTTGAATTAATTTTAATGATTTGATGTGAAAATTTTTTTGAATTATCAATTTGATAAATGGGAATGTTGGTTATGTAATTTTGCTGCACGCTAATTGGTCTATCAAAAGTTATATTAATAAAGTTATAATGTGTAGAATTATTTGAAGGTACAAGAACAACATTTGGTGGTAAATCTGATGTAAGATTCAACATCAATAACTATAAATTTATATAAATTTAGAATGTTAAGTCAGCCCACAAGCTACAATTGTGTTCTAATATTAAAGGAAAGAAGATTGAAATGATAAGATGAGTCATATGACTCATATCCCATTTATAATCACGAACAAATAATTACGTCATTAGGAATATAAAATTCTTGATAATAATTGTTGATTTTAGGGAAAATACGGTTGTTATTTATCCAATTGTCTTTTTCATGTTCATATTTAAAATTTGGTAAATATGCTTGCTTTGTTAAATTTGTTTCATTTAAAATAAAAGCGGTGAATTGCTGACTTTGATCTTCATATCCAAGAATTAAAAATGCACTTTCATGTGTTATTAGAGTAATTATCATAATATTATATCCATTATACAGTATACAGATACAATTCATAATTTTTACTCGTCTCATTTTCAGCAGTATAATTGAATGTAAGCCACCATAAAGTAGTTTTAAAATCAATTAAACTGTTGCACATAATCGAACTAATTCGACTAAGATTGCAATAAATTTTAGGGTTTGAGTTTTTTAAGGAATATATTTTGTGACTTTTATTATGAGAGTTACTGTTAGGTTCTAAATAAAGAATAAAGATTCTCCAGAATTATAAATAATAACATTTTTTCCAAGAGTTGTAAAAACAATATTATAACTGTGGCCATTAAAATCATCAGTATTTAGTGAGTAAGTTCCATTCCATTGATTCATAATACCTTTTTCAATATTCGAAGTATTAAAATTTGTGTATAAAAATGATTAAGTTGAAGTTTTTATCCAAAACATATGATCATCATTTATCAAGATCATTTTATAATTTCTGTCTAGACCAAATTTTATTCGATTGCTTACCAAGCTACCATTCAATTGGTAAATCATTCCATACCAAATAAAAGTCTTGAGATGTTCAGAATATGGAATGAACAAGTAACCTTTTACTTTATCAATGTCAAAGTCGCATTTAGGATCAGAAGGACATTTAAAGTCAAATGAAGTAAAACTTCTATCATTGTGTAGAACATGGGCTTCTACTTGTGAATATGGAATTATTGACGGTCCATTAACAAATACTAAAGTATTATTTTCAAACGTTAAGAAATTAGATCTATTGTTCTTATTAATCCTTGCTTTGATAAACTTTATTGAACGTAATAGAATAATGAGCAATAGTTTCTGGAGCCCTTTGTTTGTTTTTAAATTCATGGTGAAAGAATTAAATGGTTGAATATTTGTATAAAAGTTTTTCAATTTATGAAAAAAATTTATAGGGAATTGTTTGAACAATCCAACTTAAATAAATATTTAACTAAAATGAGAATTGATTTTCTTTTTAAGGTTATACATTTCTTTCTCGGTAAATTTCAAAAAAATAAATTTTTATAGGATTTTTTGATGTTATTTTTTTTTAAAAAAAAAAAATTTTTGAAAAAAAAAGAAAAATAAATCAAAAATGGAAGGTAATTTCCTATTTTATTTTTGCATTTACAAAAAAGAGAGAAGGATCAATTAAAAATGGGAAGTGATTTCTTGTTTAATTTTTAAAAGTTATTCGATTTTTANAAAAAAAAAAAAAAATCAAATCAAAAATGGAAGGGTATTTCCTCTTTTAATTTTTTAAAAAATTTTTCGATAAAAAATTGTTACAAAAAGAGAAAATGATAAATCAAAAATGGGAATTGATCTCTTTTTCAATAAAAAAAATTTCAAAAAAGGTTAAGTTCACCTATATAATATATATATATATACAATTATCTGCGAGATTTTTTGTCCAAAACTGGATTTATGGTTATCAATTTTGTGTAAAAAAATCTCTCGTATAATTTTATATGTTTATGGCTTTATCAATTTGAATAATAAATATTATACCACAGGTTGTTTTATTTTATGAACAAACCATAAATGACAAATTACATTACATGATGAACCATCATGTTTAAGTCTTACATTACATTTTGTTCCCTCTTCCTCTTCCACTTGACATATTATAACTAATTCATTTTTATAATTTTGCCCTTCAATAAATACTCCCATATCCAACTGGTTTTTTTTTCTTGAAATTTTTTGTTTCTTTTTAATTTTACCAGTTGATTAGAATCTTCATTAGGCGGTGTATTTGGAGAAGGAGCAGTCAAAAAAGGCATAATGCCACTTTGGTGTAACATTTGAAAATTAAAATATGAAGATGGTGTTACAAGTTATCGTGAAAATGAAAAATAACAATAGATTTAAAAATCTGACACGTTTATTTAATATGTCATAGTCATGTTGGCTATTGGTGGCTTGGTGCAGATCAGTATTAAACTGAAAATCTGCTAACATAAATGGATATCCGGATACATTACATAAGTTAACAGTTTATATCCGGAAAATCCGTTTAGATCAAATCCATAGATTCTTAACGGATATCTGCTATTACAACCGGATATGCTAAATGTATACAAACACTACATGTAAAATCTGACTTTCCTGAATATAAATCTTTGTTTTTTTTATGTAGTACATGATTACTATATTAGTTTAAGCTCGTGCGAAGCAACGGGTTACGCTAGTTATAACTAAATAGAATAGAATATTTTATCGGCAATTTTATGTAATAATATATAATACAAAAATCAATACTAAAGAAATACATGTTTAAATATGACAAAGACTATAAATAATATAAATGATATAAATAATATATAAATTACCACATATAATAAATTCCTATGATCTACTAATTACTCTCTCTTAAAACCACTAATATTTATTTTGTTGAACAACGCCTTGGCCTGTACTTATATCAAACGGGAACCATCTTTCGAAATATTTGCAGCTAGATATGATATAAAGACATTAGTTTTTATCAAAAGCACCCAAAATGATAAATAATCCTATCATAAACTTACGTAGTTGACCGGAACTAGACCAACTTTGCCGCGTTTATTCTTTGCTGGCCACCAGTTACCTTCGCTATAACCAACTTCAAGTAAATCCCCTTCTTTAAATGTCAGCTCACTCTTGTCGCTTCTTTCATCTAATAAGTTGTTCGGAAAATGTAAATATTCTTTTTTCGCTCTGAAACCACTATTTTGGCCTTCAGTTTAAGCTCTTTCATTAAGAAATAAAAATACTTACAGTCACACAACGCCACGGCCTTGTACGCATAATCAATATTAGTGGGAGCCTTATAAGTAGAATTGTCTTTGTCGGGAACTTCGTATCTCCATCTCGGGAAAATCAAGTAATAAGCACTGTGAATAACATTACCAAGTGCAAAACCGCTGAATAACAACAATGCTGACGATAAATAGCCTTCGTCACAATATAAATAAAAGCACACATATCCGACGTGCAAGTAAATCTGAATCACAAATGGATATATGATGGCATATAATGTTTTTTCAACTGCATAGTCTTGTTTGTTAATGAGGCACAACAATGGAAAGAAGAGTAACATAGATAGAATACCGATCCATTGAAACACACCCATATATCCAGGAGGTGAAAATTTAAGTTTCATATATATTTGAAAAATCATTTGATCAATATATATTAGAATAAAGAGAACGGCTCGAATCTTATTGCGAATATCTTTAAATTTACTCGGGATACACTGAGTTAAAGTAGTTGCACCGCATAAACAATACATAATAAGAGAACATAAACTAAGAAATCTAGGTAATGCTATATTATTCAATATGAAGAATCTGGTCGTCAAGAAAGTCATAAAAGCCAATACTGCCATTAATTGTGAAACTCCAGTTCGAATTAAAAATCTTCTTAATTTTGCAAAGAAAGAAGTATCACTTGTTTCAGGATTGTTGAAAAAAGTCAAAAATATACCACTAGAGAAGGATAAATAATTTCCAAACGCGATATTTGAGACGCTATGAACTATGCTATTGCATAGAGTTGGAACGGACAATACGGATGATACGTTAATCAAGAGTAATAATAAAACAACGTATTTTTTCATAGTTCACAAAGAAATGCAATTTCGTGTCCTCGAGGTATATTTCTCTTGCTCGAACAATGTTACAGTAATGGAAAGTAGAAAAAAAATTTTTTTTTTATTGAAAATAAACAAGCAATTAAATACTATCCGACTAGTTACTCATCTCTGCTTTCGGCAAAATTACAAATCTTTTGTTACACTTCGGGCTGAATTACTACACAAAATGTCTTGCCGTTGTACATAACAACCATTCTGTTCTCTAGTTCCTCAGGAGCTTGCTGACCGCATGCGAATTTTTTTTTTCCGTTTGTAAAATTATATAAGCACATGCGGATTTCACAAACAATTTTCGGAAATTTCCGCGAGTTTCTGCATATTAGGATTTACTTAGAGTATAATAAAATAAAATACACGATCAAATGAAATTTAATGCTGCGGATTTAGAGAAACCTTATAATTAAATTTAGATGATTTTGATGTTGCAACTAAGATTAAGTAATCCGCGACCAAGCCACTTTTTTGGTTGCGGGTGCGCAGCGAATTTTAGCCACTGTCGTAAGATACGGAAGAAAACGGAATGTCCCGTTATTTTATATTCCGTATTTCTTATTTCGCCACAGAAATTATAGAGGTATAATGGAATTATTCGAATATATTTTTTTTGACAGTCACTGCGCATGTAACGTTTCGTCAATTTTAATATACTGCACCCCATACTAATTAAGTAATTTGGCAGATTATCATGTAATCTACCAGTTTTATAAAATAAAATTCCTTTCTCGCAGTTATTTTATTTTATTTTATTTTATTTTTTTTGCATTTACAAGAAATTCGCCTTAGGGGCTAAATTAAGGGATCACCATCTGTAAAAAAAGCTTTTTTAAGATCCTTTAAAAGTAGGCATGAAAAATACTATTTTGACAACAAAATTATATTCTTGTATTTACAACTTTTTTAAACTATAATTGTTAGATTTGATGTTATTTTCGGTCTCTACTTGTTACTAATTTTCTTCTTTCACTTTTTTTTAGGTGTTATTTTTTTAGGTTTCAGTTGAGGAAGGTTGTAGTTTTGTTTCTTAGCAGTAAGTAATTAAATTACTGGTTTTGTCTTTTTTTTTCTTATAGGTTGATAATGGTTAAATTGTATTCCTTTTCTTAATTTTGTAGCTTACAGTTCATTTGAAGATTTTTCTTGTTTTCGTTTCGTATTTCAACTTGTTGGAAACTTTTATTACTTTTATTATTATTATAATTTTCTTCCTTTTATTTTTTTTATTTTAGCTACGGTTCAGTTGTATGACAGATTGGCAGTTCACGA
The DNA here is from genome assembly GCA_003550305.1 of Glomus cerebriforme. Lineage (NCBI taxonomy): Eukaryota > Fungi > Glomeromycota > Glomeromycetes > Glomerales > Glomeraceae > Glomus > Glomus cerebriforme. The sequence goes on from QKYT01000197.1 coordinate 70,005, forward strand.
TCAGGGTAAGTCCATTTTTTTTTTTATTTCTTTGTTCTCATTTTCGTTTTCGTCCTTTTATTTTAGGCTACAGTTCAGTTTGATTTTTATTTTAATTTTTCAGTCTTTTTTACTTTTATTTCTTGCCTTTATTTTAGGCTGGGCGTTCTAAATAAAAAAAAATTAGTTGATAAAAAAAAAAGACTTCCACCCATGAAATTCATACCTGAAAAGTCTTGAAAAGCGTCTCTAAAAAGTCTTAAAGTGCTCTAAATAAATAAAAAATTAATCAAGAAAATAAAAAAGTCTCCCTCCAACATATGACATAACTCATACCCGAAAGTTTTAATGTAAAGTCCCAAAGTATGTGTTTCTAAATTAAAAAAAAATTAAAACAGTCAATAAAAAAAAAGTAACTTCAATCACAAAATTCATATCTGAAATCCCAAAAAAGAAGTCCCGAGTATTTAAAACGGTTCTGAATCATTCCTAAATAAAAAAAATTAATTAAAAGAAATAAAAAGACTCCCACCCACAAAACTCATACCTAAAGTCTAAAGTAAATTTCCAAAAAGTCCCTAAACATAAAGAAAAAAATTAGTTAAGAAAAAATAATAAAACTCGCACTAAAAAAGCTGATACAACCCGACCACCCATGAAATACAAGACCAAATTACCTAAATTATAAGAAGAAAAAGTCCAGCGTCTGAAATCTAGAGGAAATAGGTTCAAGCGAAATCTCTATATATACTGTATATATATGATAAATATAAAAGAATAAATTCAATAACAGAGGTTAAATGCAAATTTTTTTTAATAAGTTCGTGGCTAATAAGTGCATTTCCAATTTTAAACGATTTTGGTCCGGCATTATGAATTTGGTCAGAATTAAGAAAATTTTGGCCAGAATTATAATTCAAAGATCATCAATTTAACCAGTTTGACCGATTTTCTATATCTATATAACTAAAAAAAATACTTGAAAGATTAAAAAACGTTTTTAAATTGTGTAATTTGAATTGTGTAACGTATGCATGTGCCTTAAAAAAAAAATAAAACAAAAAAATGAACTAGGTTTGGTTCGGTCGGTTAAATCGCGCAGTCAGGTGACCATTTTATTTTTTTTCTAGAACTTTTTTATTTTTTTTTTTGGGATTGTTTTTGATTTTTTTTTTTCGTATTGTTCTGTTGGGTTTTTGCTAACTTCGATTTTTTCTTTAATCGGTCCCAAGCACCGCAGGCACGATTTTTTTTTTGATTATAATTAATAATATATTTTATTAGAAAATTATCTTTTATCGCTATTGTAGCCCAAATGTGATTTTGTTCTGAACATGATTTGGGATATTTCCAAATCGAAATTTTGATTTCGTACTTTCCAAATCGGAATTATNGATTTGGAATATCCATGTCCGAAATGAAATTGTATCCCATACCCAACTTGGGATATCCCAAATCAGATCTGGAGCATGGTTAGGTTTGGTATACCCAATGTCTTAAATTCAACCATATTCCAAATCCATCTGAGTAAATTTGGGATAAGTTCAGGTTTGGAATATGTAATGCCAAACCTGACTATAATCTAGATGGATTTGGGATATGATTAGATTTGGGTATTATATGTCCTAAACCTGACTATGANNNNTAAGTATTTCAAATCTTCAAATTAACATACTAGACATGCTCCAAATATGACCATGTTTTTAATTTCTGGAATATGGTCAGGTTTGGGACACATGATACCAAACCTAACTATGTCCCAAACTAACATATAAATATTTGGAATATGGTCAGGTTTGGGGTATTATGTCCAGAATCTGACCATAATTCAAACCTGCCTATGTTAATTTGAAACATGGTTGAGTTTAGAGTATCAGGTGTACCAAACTTGGACATATCCCAGATNTAATTTGGAATATCCCAAGTTGGACTTGGNANNTGATTTCAATTTCGGACATGAGGTATCCCAAATCGATAATTCCAATTTGGGAAGTACGAAATCAAAATTTCATTTTGGGAATATCCCAAATCATGTTCGGAACAAAATCACGTTTGGGCTACAACATCGCCATGGCATGTTATCGCACCCAATAATTTTGGCTTAGGTTAGAATTAGAGTTAGATTAGGGACAGGTGATTAGGTTTAGTATCACATCTCGTCACGCCCACCTTTCTCCATTTTTATTAAATATTCTGGAGACGGGATTTTTTTTGATGGTGAAATCCTATTTGTCATCATTATATATCACGCCGGCGACAAAATTACTATATATCGCCATGGCAATAAATTACAAAATCCATTTTATTAAATATTTTAACAATAATATTTTGACAATAACAAATCCTTTATTATAGTTACATAGATTGTAAATAAATATATGTATTTAATCTATATATTATAATAATTTATCTATATATCTTCTATATAATAATTAAAAAAAAGGTTGTGTAACCGTTATGTTTAGATTTTAATCTATTGATCTTTTTTTAATAGTTTTTTATTATATTTTTTTTGTAATAGAGATAATTTGTTATAAATTGGACATATGGTATCTGATATGAACTTTTATTTTTTTTAATACATCAACTGAAAAAAAATTTATTTATTTATATCTTAGAAGGTTTGTTCGCATCAATCATAGTGAAGTCTTTTAAAGTATTTAATAACATAAATTTTAAACATAACTCATATCATTTTAATATAGCCAATATACAGTATATATATATTCTTTACTCGGTATTGATATTAATATTAGCTATAAATTTCTAATTATAAACAAATAAAAACTTTAAGCCACCTATTAATATCATGTGGGATCTAATTTTCCCGAATATAAATCAGAATGTTTTTTTTTTGTTTATATCACAACTTATTTCTGGATTTTTTTTTGTGTACACGATTTACTATATTAGGTTAAGCTCATTCATCCCAGTGCAAAGCAATGGGTTACGTTAGTATATATACTATATATTTAATGATTAAGCTGCGCTAACAAACATTAATTCCCCTAATACATAAATTTTATACCAATAAAAAGTTTCGCTTTTATTTTATTTTATCCTTTGCCACTATTATATAAGAAAAAGCCTTGCATTACTATGTCTTTTCCTAGCTGATTTTTGAAATATTTAACAACACCTTTACCATAATAATAGCATCGGCCTAAATGATGACATGCCCATTTTCTGCTGCTTTATTATACCAGTAAACAGCTTTTTCTAAATCTTTTTCCATACCTTCACTATTTTCATATAAGATCCAAGATAATTTTGTATATTAAGATATCCTTGTTTTCCATAATACTCAAAAGCTTTGAAGTTATCTTTTTCAACACCTTTACCATAACTGATAATTATAACATTGATCTAAATAATATTGTGTTATTTATCATCATTTTCTGCTGCTTTATTATATCAGTCTTTCCATATCTTCACCATCCAAAAAAAGTTTGTGCAATAGGATATCCTTGATTAACTGATTTTTCAGAATATTCAAAAGCTTTAATATTGTCTTTTTCAACACCAATACCATAATTATAGCATCGGCCTAAATTATGTTGTGCATTTCATTTCCACTTTCTGCTGTTTTCAGTTATTACACTAGTAAATAGCTTTTTCTAAATCTTTTTCTGTACCTTCACCTTCATATAAACTTCCAAAATTATTTTATACAACTCAAATACTTTTTCTTTGCTAACTTCAATTCCAAATCCTATATTATAAATTTTCCAAGTTGAAATTGTGCATATTTATGCTCTTACAAGACTCTTGCAAGCCGATTTTTGATATAATTTAAGGGTCCTTTTTCTATCTTTCTTCACTCCTCCATTTTTGTAACAGTCACCCAAATTACATTGAGCTTCTTTATTTCCATTCTCTGTTGCTTTATTGTGCCAATAAATAGCTATTTCTAAATTTTTTTCTATTCCAATCCCATTTTGAAAAAAAATCGTCTAATATGCTTTGTGCAGATGAATATTCTACTTTAGCAGATTTAAAATAACATTCAAAACTTTCTTTTCATATTTTGTTATTCTAATCCTTTTTGATAGCAAGTACCTAATTTATATTGTGCATATAAGTTTCCTTTATTGGCAACTTTTGAATACCATTCAAATGCCTTGTTTTCACCTTTTGTTACTCCAATTCCATTTTGATAACAATATCCTAAATAATTTTGTGCTTTTACATTTCCAACTTTTGCAGATTTTAATCCTTTTTTTCCATTTCATATTGATAGTAATAACCTAAATTATTTAGTTTTATTGATTCTTTATTTCTAGCGGAATCTATTCGATTTTCATTAAAACCGTCAAAATATTTTTCTATAGTACTTATTTCATCATTATACAATTTATTTTTAACCCATTAAAATTTTCAAACTGGTTATGTGACATTACATTCGCTTTGTGATCAAATCTCTTTTATCTAAAATGATAATTAAGTAATTGATATAAAGAATTGTTTTCAATTTTATAATCATAAATTGATAATAAATGTAATTTTAATATTATCATTAAGACATATAAAAAAATCCTATTAAACTTGAAAACTAATTTTTACTTTCTTCATGATTTTCCATTAATTTTAAAAATCATTATAATTTAAATAATATTTTATCCATTCAATTAAAATATTTTCAAGATAAAAATCTTTTAAAAAATCTTTAAAATAAAATGTCTTTAAATATTATAAATATTTCAAAAGTTGATGAAAATTTTTTAAAAGTTTTGTGAGAAGATAATTCACTTTTAACAACAAAAAAAGACATCATAACACAATTAAAATTATATAAGTCGTACCTACGATTTAATAATTAATGTAATTACTGCGCATAAAAGAGTTCGTATACAGTAATAATAATTATGTAATTTTAAAAAAAAAATGAGTTATTAAAATATTAGATCAAAATTATTAATTCTGATCACTGAATCAATTTACCCGGGTTAAAACTTAACAGGTAAAATCAGAAAAATCCTAATAGGTCATTCAAAAGATTTATTGGGCATCCAAACCTTCCTTTATAATGAAATAAGTAATCAAATATCTGATATTGTATTTTCCATTTATTAAGCACCCTTTTTTGAATATAATTCTGGTCAAAAGCATCATAATTCCAGTCAAAATTGGCAATGCAGGTCAGGCAAATAGTATGTTTCACTGATCAATAATTGAGAATTAAAATAAAGCAATTTTGTCAAAACGTCAGATAAAATTGACTTTCTAGTTTAATATTATTTTCATATTTTCAGCATTTTTATATAAGCTATTTTTTGTATCTTAACTACAACAATCATCCTCATCAATAATATCAATAATCAACAATAAAAGTAATTTTTGTGGTACACGATTTGCCCAACTTATAGAAAAGAACTCTAATTCTTCCGGAAATAATTTTAATTTCTTATAATCTAGATGATATAATATTAATATGAGTTTCATGGAGAGTCAGGAATAATCAGGGTTTTTTTCCCGAAGGGAAAAAAATGTTATTCTGATCCTCATGAAATTACTAAGTTATACCCAGGAGCGTGTGACTTATGATCATTATTATTATCACGTACAATTATTTATAGTATTACTTTCTTCTCTTTATTCTTCTCTTGTTTACTGATTTTTTTCTACAATCCCAAAAATTTATATTGGAAATATTGATATTCGAAATTGTAATAATGTTAAAGTAATAGAAGTTATTATCAAAGCATTTGAATAAACAATGTAAATTTTTATATATCTATAATAAAGGGCAAATTATTTGAAATCTATAAAAAAGTTTATTACTGGGAAAGAACAGCATAAAAACATATATAATCGGGAAAATTATTCTTTATCATGAGTTACACTTAGTGCGACGAGGTATAATTTTATAAAACCCGTCTCCAATTCATCTTTTTCACTCAAAAATTACCTCCACGCCAAATTTTTAATAGTTTCTAAATATAAACAATTCTTAAAAACTATTTTCAAAGTTTCCAATTCATTATTTTTAAACTCAACGAACAGTTTTTTAAAATTAATGAATTATTACTAAAAATTATGTTCTATAAATTTCGTTAATAATACTTTAAATTTTCCCTTTGAAATATAGTTTATAACATTCATGTTTAGTGATAATATATTGTGACATATTTGAGATAATTGAAAAAATAATTTAGATGAAATATCTGAATCATAACTTAATTCTGGGAGTTTTTTAAGCAATCCAGGATAAAGGTCAAAAGCTATATCCCAATTCATACTTAGCCATAGCTCTAATTTTTTTAAAGGACCAATTTGACATATATTTCTTGTTATAATATATATGTATTATTGTATAAAATTTACCATTAATTAATTTATATTAAATATTTTAATAAATAAAAGTTTATTATTTTTTTTAAAAAAAAAAATACTATAAATAAATGTTTTTTTTCGCAATTCATTTGATATTTTAAAAAAAAATTTCAGTTTAATTAATCTATTCTGTCTTAAAAATCTAAATTTAATCGTTATCCAAATATTTATTATTTTGTCCGATTCTATTAGTAATCTCTAACACCCTCCTCCATTCATATAATTTTTTATACTTTTTTCCATTCTCTAATTTTTTATTCTAATTTACATCATTAATTTCTTTCTATTTCTAACTTATATCTTTGTTTTTTTGTATGTTTCAATTAACATGATAGAACTTATTAACTTCAAATTATTCTCTCATTTTATTCTTGGTATATACTGATCCTCTTTTCTGGTTCTCTGGGTATTTTGTTATTCAATTATTACTTCATAAGCTTCAAAAGTAATCTCAATAGTCCTAGTTACTTTCTTATTTTCTATCAGTATAATTTTCTTCATTTATATACTTTTTCCTAAAATTGTTCTTCCATTTTTTTCTTGTGCATTTCAGCTTTTAGCTTTTTCCTCATTCCTTCTCATTGAAATTTTTGTTTTCAAAGATTTCTTTAGTCTTCATCAATTCTTTATTCATCCATTAATCTAGTTTTAGTAGTTGCCTTCTCATTATCACTCAGATTGTATATTTGTATTATTATTATATATATTATATATATAATTATAGATTCTCTGTCTTTACTGTTTAAAAAGTCTAATATGACCACTGCACCTTCTTTTTTTTTGCTTTGTATATTTTGTTTTACCATTTTCTGTTAATGAAATTGTTTCTTTCTATTCTGTTAAATCCAATAATATCTTGATTCTCTTCTTTTTAGGAAAAGCAGGTTTCAAGTTTCAGTATTTTACAACTATTCTCAACTTTTAATAGACTTTTTGCTAACAGATGGTATCTTTAAAGTTACTGGATTTTTTGAAATTGAGTGAAATAATCGAAGAGGGAATTCTAATCTAAATCAACCAGCCAATTAGGAAATACTCAACTATCTGACCGGCTTTCCTTGCCTGATATGAGGAAGATATCATATACAGTATAAGGAAGTTAAGAGGGAGTTTAAAGGAGAGAAAAAAAACCAACCAGCCAGTTAGGAGATACTCAACTATCTGACCGGCTTTCCTTGCCTGATACAAGAAAGTTCTCATATACAGTATAAGGAAGATAAGGATAAGGTTAGAAAGGATAGACGGGTAGTTTTTAAAAAAGGATTATAAAGAGAAAACAAGTTGTGATAATAATATATGTAATTAAAGATACCTATTAGAAATAAGAAAATCAATACGAAATATTGAAGAAAAGGTGGTATTTATATATTTAAAAATAATAAGAATATAAAAATGAGTCAAAATTAATAATGATACAATAATAAATTAAGATGATGAGTCGCGTCATGCAAATTGAAAATTTTTTATTTTTAGTTATAGTTTAAAAATACTTTTATATGTTAATAATCATCATGATTTTGTCATGCATCACGTCATAACTTTACTATATACATTATACAGTATTAATGATACCTGTATTTCATCATATTAACTGTTATAAGTCATGACTATTAAATATCATTTCATTAAAGGCTTATAGTTTAATAAAAATAATTTTATTACCATAACATAAAATTCAATTAATCTTTTTGGTGATAATTTAAATCTTCATTGAAAAAAATTTCAGGATCAAAAATTTTAAATTATTTTCTTAATATAAGTAGAATGTCTTTCATTTTTAAAAATCATGATTGATTTTATCATTGCTCGTTCAACTATTTAAAATTGATATCAAAATAAAATATTGCAACTGGCACCATAGAAAATGATATTAATCATAAACCATCACATAATAGTAAACCTATTACTAGAATATACTTTGACAAATCCACCTTCACCAATTTGTTTTATATCCTTAAATCTATTAAATGGAACCATTCAAGGAATAATGGATCAATAAAATTAGTATAATGATAAATCGTATCTGCAACTAGGAACATATTCTACTTGGATTTCATTATTTAAACTCGTTTTATTTTTTTATTTGAAAAATTTGATTTTGTAAAATGAAATTTCATATTTGCTAAAAAAAATTGTGCAATACATTACTATTGTGCTAAGAATTTTAGTATTACATGTATGCTTTAATTTAATAAAAATACTATATCCAAGATTTTGTTTGTATTTCTAAAAATTATAAAATATACTTATTAAACAAAAAAATAAAATTTAATCAACTAGTTTCAATGGAATTTTGTTCAAGATAAAGGTGTCTTGTTTCTTTTGTCAATGGCCTTATTTTTTTAATTTCTTTAAATAAGATACAACTATTTTAACTCTAAATTCTTATTATTCAAAGTTTATAATTAATTAATTTAGAACTGAGATTCATAAAAATGAAAAAGTTAGAGGCGCAAATACATATAATGATGATTGTGTAGTGGCTGTGCGCTTGTATTACCATTTTGGCAATTGTGACTTCATAGATTTATGATTCGGGCAGATCAATAAATTATACATGATTAACATACTATAATAAAGGAAGATCCAGTGTTATGATAAAAAAAAA
>QKYT01000197.1:82934-103199 GCA_003550305.1 Glomus cerebriforme
AAATATATATGAATAAACCCATAAAAATTATGCTAGCGGCGACGAAGTCGCCGCGCATCAGAATCCTCTAGTTAATAAATTTAAATTGTCAGATCGAAAGAATTAATTAATATGAAAATAAATTCAGGTATATTATATAATAAAGATTTAAATTTTTCATCACCGACAGCCTTTAATTTAAATTATGACTTTAGTTAATATGAAATAATCATGAGTTATTATCAACTTATATGTAATGCATGTGAACAAATGAAAAAAATCATGTAATAAATCATTGATTATAACACATAAAAGTATAAACTACTTCAAATATAGAAATTTGCATGATGCTTAATTTATTATTGTATCATTATTAATTTTGACTCATTTTTATATTCTTAATATTTTTAAATATATAAATACCATATATTTCGTATTAATTTTCAAACCATATTATTCCATACTTTTATTTTCTAGATTAATTTTCATGGTATCTTTAATTATATCATCGTAATTTTGATTCGTTCTATAATCCTTTAACTATAAAAACTATCCCCTTATCTTCCTTATACTGTATATAGAACTCTTTCGTATCAGGCAAGGAAAGGCTAGTCGGATAGTCGAGTATCTCCTAACTGGCTGGCTTGGTTTTTTTTTAACTCCCTTTAAACTTCCTCTTTTATCTTCCTTATACTGTATATGAGGTCTTCCTCATTTCAGGCAAGGAAAGCCGGTCAGATAGTTGAGTATCTCCTAACTGGCTGGTTGGTTTAGACTAGAATTCCCTCTTCACTCATTTCACTTAATTCAAAAATCCAGTAACTCTAAAGATACCATCTATTAGAAAAACCTAAAGAAGATCAAGTTACCAGTTGAAACACTAAAGAAAAGTTGTAAATATTAAAACCTAAAACCTTGCTTTTTCTAAAAAGAAGATTATTAAGATATTATAACAGAAAATGAGGAAACTAAATATATAAAGCAGAAAAAATTGCCCTTTAAACAATAAAGACGAAAAAGATCTAAGAATATCACAAATATACAATCTGTGTGATAACAAGAAAGCAACAACTAAAATTGGATAAATGGGTTAATAAAAAATTGATGAAGACAAAAAAATCATCGAAATATATCAATGAGAATGAATGAGGAGATGGAAAAAAATGAAAAGGAAAAAGTGTGATCCACCTTTTACAGGATGTGAGCCAATCTCAGCAACTGGTATTCCTTCATTTCAATCTTTTCTCAGGTGCAACTCCGGTTTATCAGGTAGTAGTAGTCGTGACAACTGTTCTTGGAAAATGAAGAAAATTATGCTGATAGAAAATAAGAAAGTGTCAGGACTATTGGGGAATGGGATTACTTATGAAGTGTGAAAAAAAATGAGAATTATTGAGAAACTAATAAATGCAGTAATTAAATACAAAAAGCATCCAAAGAACTGGAAAAAGGAACATATATCCAAGAAATAAATGAAAACTAATTTGAAAAACAAAGATGTAATAAGTTAGAAATAGAAAGAAACAAAATGTAAATTAGAAAAGCAAAGACAATGAAGGAACACAAGAAAAAATTAAAAAATGGAAAAAGTTAATAAAATGATACAAATATGAATATTAAACAATGTTGGAGATTGCTAATAGAATTGGATAAGAGTATAAACAATTTAATAAAATTAATTTAGATTTATTAAGATAGAATAGATTAGAGACATTTAGTTAAACTGAAAATTTTATTTCTAATTTTTAAATAATCAAATGAAGAATAAATAATTGCAAAAAAAAAATTATTTACTGTATTAATAAAAAAAAGAGGAAGAAAAACAATAAAATAAACTTATTAATTTTATTAAATAATTGATTAATTAATTTCTATAATCATTTAGCCAGTTAATTTAATGGATAATCTATACTACTTTATAAATAATTTTTTTTTATTTCCTTTAATTTTAGATATTACCTTTCTTATAGGATGTAAAGAATTTTCTAAACAGTAAACTGTAGCTGTGTAGCGCAATATTATCACTGCAGCCAATCAGTTAAGTTCAAATTAATTTTTCTCAATCTCTCATTCATTTTCCTTTTAAAAATTATGAAGTATATTATATAATGGATGAAATGGTATTGACATCCTTGTTGTGCAACTTGGGTATTGATTTAATTAATATATATTAATTTGATAATAATCATATAAATCATTTCGATTTGATAATTTGAAACGATTTATTTACGATTTATGATCTTTTAGCAATAATTTATTATACTTTAAAATTTTTTTTAGTAAAATTTAACCTCAACTTTTTTGATTTTACTATATGTTTAAAATATACTTTTTATATTTATGATACAATACTGTATGATTATATGTTGCCTTAAATCAATCATCATGAGTTCATGACCAAGCTTATAATGCTTTAAACATTGGGCCGGCGTTAAACATCTTATGCACCTCAGCTGATTTGGTTTGAATAAAAGTAATTAGTGTCTGCCAACATTTTTAATTTTTTAAATATTTGTGATAAATATTTCTGATAAGTTTACAAACTTTATAATCATTATAATCATTATACTCTATCAAATATACCAACTTTGTAACTTTATATATGGAGAAAAATATCTCAGTGACTAGTGTCATCTCCTTAACCTACATGACATTCTTCAATCCTGTCATTCAAAAAATATTCATGTACTTGCTTTAAGTGACACCTGTCTTCCTTCCCATAATTCTTCAAAATTCTTTTTGCTTCAATTGCAGCTCATAATTTTCTGTTCTTTCCCAACTCCCCCACCAGACATTTAACTGGATGGTGAACTCCTCGTACCAATTCCAATATAGGTGGTGTCAGTTTTCTCACTTCACACACACATCCAGAAATGTGTTAGATGGCATAATTGCATTATTTACCTGGATGTTTACTTTCCTGGTATTAAGCTTAGACTCGTTAACACATATGTTTCCCCTTATTCCCCTTCCAATAAACCTGATATTCTCTCAGTAATCAATGAACTAAAATCTATTATCCTGGATGTTTTATGCTCCAACCTTAAAGTAGTACTTATGGGCAATTCGAATTTTGACCCAGATACTATTTCATTTTCTCCGTCTAATACCCTTGACAAGTTATCCAATTGTTTGAACAATCATCATTTCACAGAATTTCCCACTTGCCACAAATCTACTCCTATCCCCACATATTTTCATGACCCAAAGAATTTTCTTTCACCTTGTTCCAGATTGGATCATATTTGGTACAATTGTCCAGATTTGCAGAGTGACATTTGCCAAACTGAAGTTTGGAATACTTGTCGCTCTTTTCATTCTTCTGACCATTTGATGGTCTTGAATTATCTTTCTCCCAGATTATTTTTAAATACACTCTCAAGCTACTCTCTCCTGACACTTTCAAGCGTGAGTTGTTTTTAAACTTCCTGCTGCTGGTAATGATGAATAGACCAAATTCAGTGAAGGTACTGAATCACAATATTTTGATTATTTGTCTCATAATTCTATTAATTCTATAGAATCCTTGTGGTCCTTAATCAGATGTTGTATTCTTAATGCAACTCATGATTCTCTTCCTAAAAAGAAGGTTTCTAATACCTTTTGCCCCTCTTATCCCCCAGAAATTGAACATTTATATTTCCAGTTGTCTACTATTTTCCATGTTCTTTATCTTTTTAAAATTCCTGTTCTTCATTCTGATCGAACTTCGTCAAGTAAAATTTTTTATTTTTGGTCAGAGTTTTGAAAATATCCATTCCTCTTTTACTTCTGATTCTTTTTTTTCCAATTTTTCCTTGCCCAAAGTTTCAGACTTTTCTAATTGTTCACATATCCAGACTGTCCTGTTGTCCTTTAAAAAATTTCTTAAATCTTTTCTTAAAGTGAAATTGAACACTTATTATTTGTCTCAAATCGAAGATTATTCTAATCATCACATTGAGAATTTTGACTCCAACAAATGCGCTTTCATTTCCTCAGCTTTACAACGTACTAAGTGTTGCATAGTTTTGAACTATGTCCTAGTTTCCTCTTCAGATAATTCACAATTTTTGCTTAAGACTCTTCTGATATTAAGAATGCTATGGTTGTTCACTTTCAAAATTTTGTCAGACAACCCATCTTCCATTATGATGCTCTTTGTACTAATGGCGTTAAAGATATTCTCCTCTGACTAATGTTAATCCTAACATTTATCAATACTTAAATTCTCCTGTTTCTCAAGATGAATTTAATTCTATTCTCTCCCACCTTCCTACAGGTAAAGCCACAGATTCTTCTGGCATTACATATGAAATGCTTATAAACTGCGGCTTCTCATTGAAATCCTCCATGCAATCGCTAATGTCCTTGTGCCTGGAACAAGTATTATCCCCTCAGACTAGCATAAGGCTGTGGTATATCCTATCTCCAAACCTCAAGATTGGGAATCTAAGCTTCCCAACACCCATCCTATTACGCTCCTAAAAACTCTTCGTAAGGCTATGGTCAAGATCTTTATGAACCACCTCTCTCATATTCTGGCCAAGCACAAAGTCCTACAAGGTAATAATTTTGCTGGCCTTCCCAGTTGCTCATGTAAAAATCCTATCTTTACTTTGAACTCTATTATTCACGATACTAAAATTTATAACAAACCATTGTGGATACTCTTTCAGAACATTAGTAAAGCTTTTGATTCAATTGATTTGAGAATGCTTAAACTAGCTTTGCTTCATCTCCATCTTCCTGACCTTAGTATTAATTTCATTCTTACCCTTTTTACCAGTTACTTTAACACCATCATCATCTCTTTTGGTTATACTGATGAATATCATGTTAATATCGGTATTAACCAAGGTGAAATTATTTTCCCGCTTCTCTGGATTATTTATCTAGACCCCTCCTTACCAAACTTAATGTTTCGATTCCTGCTCCTTATAGAATTGAAATTTCAAAGCTTACTTCGATACATCCACATTCCACCTTTTCTGACTCTGTTTCCTTTTCCAATCTGACGTATATGAATGACTCTACTTTAATTTCTTCCTCCTTCGAGGGTTTATCTTACATTCTAAGTATAACAAAAGAATTTTATTATCTTAATAAAATGATGGCAAATCATAAAAAGTATGTTTTAACATCCAATACCATTGATTCTCCCTCTCCTATTACTTTCTCTATTACGGCATTTTCTCCAGATTTTTTCTCTTTTAATAGACTTCCTTCTTCAATTATGATTTTTCCCATTTTACTACACATTTCATTTCAATTTTTAGGTGTTTGGTTTAACCTCTGCCTGAATGTAGCTTTTGTTTATAATCAATTAAAACACGATTATGCAGTGTTTAATAAAGTTATTTATTTTAAGCATCTTTTTCCAAGCAACTTTCTTATTTACATAATACTATTCTTATTCCCAAATTATTATTTTGAGTACAAGTTACTTTTGTTTCGCCTACTAAGAGTAATGCTATCATGTCTCCTTTTAAAAGACTTTTTAAAAATAAATTTAGACTCACTTCAATTTTTCCTGATGTGGCTCTTTTTTTCTCACATTTTAATATTTTTTCTTTACATCCCAAATTATTAAAACAAGCAGAAGTTAACCTTTTTAATGGGTTTAACTCCATTTTTTTCTTTCCAAAATTCTTTCAATCCGAATGGCTTCTTTACAAGATTCTCCTTGGACTTTCCTTTCTCTCCTATCAATTGCGAACTGGTCAAAATTTCCTAATATTAAAAGGATTTTCTTTTTAATATTCTACAAAGTCTCAAATTGATAAATTTTTCATTGTCCTATAATTCATCGTCTCCCTTACTTTCCCTGATTTCTGGTAGTTTTACACCTATACATGACATTTTAAAATTATACCACCTTTCCTGTTTGACTTCTCTTTGTAATAAAAATATTTTATTTTATTCACAAGTACTCTCTTATAACAGTATTTACCTGATGAATTGGAAAGAATTTTCATTTAGATACTCTTTCCATTATCATTTCCCTCTCCCACAAATAGTACTCCTTATTGGCTTCTACTATTTGCGCTAACCCATTATCTTCTTACCATCTTCATCCAGAATCCATTTTAAATGAATATTTACTTTTGGATATTCTTTACAATACGATTCCATTCAACCATCCCAATAAATATTTTAGTTTTCCATGGGTCGTTAATTGGATCCCGTCTCTTTCTAGAACTACTTTTGGCTATGTTTTTAGATTTATTCCAAAATTCCACACTGCTCTAATTGATCATTGGATTCCAATTCCTCCTTCAGAGGTTTCACATACTCCTTTATCACAATTACTTTCTTTGCATCAATGTCCTGGTTGTTCGTTAAATTCTAATTCACATATTTCTTTATCAGACTCCCAAAAAAAGAAAATAAGATCAATTTATTGTTCACAATCTATCGATCTTACTTATACTATAACCTTACATTCTACTTCTAAGTATTGTATAAAAAGTAATGATATGGTTCAGTTTAAATTCTCAATTAAGACTATAGTATCTTAACTTATATCTCTTTACACCAAACTCAGCATTTCTCCAAACTTTGACTTGATCTGTCCTTCTTTCTCATCTCTACCATCTCTCATTTCTTCTCATTTTCAAGTTTTTTGACTCGAACATTTACTATTTTTATATTGATGGCTCTTTCAAAATCATAGATAATTCTCCTCAACTTAGTTGCACTTGGACTCAGTCAACAGATGATGTTTTACTCCTTGCCGGTTTTGCCCTTCCAATTCTTTATACTTCCAATTCTCCATTGGCTTCTGAAATTGCACCATTACTTCTTTTATACTCCATCATTCCTGATGCTGCTCATCTTCACATTTATTCTGATTCTATTTCAGTTATCAATGATGTTAATTCTCTCGTGTCCTATTCCCATATACCTTATTGGAAAAATGCAATTTACATTATCTTTGGTCACAGTTAGCTCATTTCATTTCACTTAAACATTTGACTTTTTCTTTGCACAAAATTCCATCTCACTCTAATACGTCCTCCACTAATTTTGACTCTTTAGAGAAAATTTCTTTGGATTTTGACTCTAATTTGCTAGTTACCTTTAGTTATAATGATATTTGAATTAATTTTTCTTTTCATCGTTTATTTTCTCAATTTCTTCTTTTATGAATTTTTCTAATTTTCTCTCATTATGAAGATTTTCTTCTCTTTCTCTGTTTACTTTATTAATTGATTGGGATTTATCCTGGTCTTTACTTAAAATTTTTGTTCCTCTTCCCCAATTTTACCTTCTAAAGCACAGGAACGATGTACTATTTACACTCCCTTTTACTACAAACTCCAATTATCGGAACTTCTGACTATGGACATTCTTGCCAAATGCTCTCTGAGATACCTCCCTACGGAACTTTTATGTTTCCTATGTAATTCAACTCTGGAATCGCTTTCCCACCTGGCAGTTTGTTCATCTGATGTCATTATCAATCTGGTTCTGGCCTTCCCACCACTGCCTTTTAATAACTTTCTAATCCTTTTTGATCAGTTCAAATTAAATTTTCTGGATTCTATTGCTGAATCTTGATCTTGATGCTCTAATTTTGATAAATCTGAATATCCAAAATGCCATGAATTTTTTTCTCTGGATATTTGGTTTCCTATTACTATGGCATTCCCAAATTGGCCTTTGTTTATTTTACAAGGCTCTATTCCTCGTTCTCTTTCAGCATTCTTGTCTCAACAAGGATTTTCTGCCACTTTCTCTCAAAAACTTTTGTATTTAGCTGTAAACACTCTTCAATGAAACTTTTACCATGAAACTTGGTTACCCTATTGTTACCTCATGGCTATGTTGTACCCTGATGATGAAGTTCTGATATCACGTGCTCCCGTCAATGCTGTTTGGGCTTCAAAGGATACCATCTCTGGCCTCAACCTATATTCTGAATTTGTTATCTAAATCATTTTCATTAGGAACATCCTGGATAAATCTTTTGGGCCAAGTGGTCCCTCTGATGGATCTGACAGTTCAGAGGATTAGGATACAGCTCTCTAACTTATTTTAAGGGATTGGAGGGAATACTCTTTGGATGGTCAGCCTTTTATATTAGGTTTATCATGTAGGAATTTAGATTAGTTTTTACTTTTTAGATTTTTATTTATGTAAACTAGATAGGGATGAGATCCATTTATTTTGTTTAGGTTAAATCTTTTATTTTATTTTATATTTATACAAATTGATTTATATCGCTAAATAAAGTAAGCTGTTAAACAAAAAAAAAACATTATCATCATTATCATTATATTCTTCTAATGGACAAACATCAAATTTTTCTCCATTCCATAATATCTTGTGAGCAATATACTCAAATGTGATCCCCAAGAGTGAACTGCCTATGTTTGCTTTAGTTTGTTTAAGAAGTCTTTCTCTTATACATCTTTTAAGTAGTTCAGTACTCAAATGTTCTGAATCCCAAGCCTGCTTCAGTTTGTATAAAAAGTCTTTCTCTTATACGTCTTCCAAGTAATTCAGTCACTTGTTCCATCACATAATATGTAGCAAATTTTAAAATTACTTCCGTATAAGGAATTTTGCCATTTTGATCCAGTTGAAGTTGATTTTTATTATCATTTTTGACTGATTCACATTGATATGAATGATCATGTGACTAAATTTGAATCTTTCTATGCAATCTTCACCAATATAATCAAAAATATTCATTTTACAACCTTTAATTGCATCATTAAGCTTTTTTTGGTGAGTTTCATCATTAGCCTTTTTCAAGACATATTGAGGGATTCCTCCCCATTTTGAAAATAAATTCTTAGCTAATTCCAGGGTTACTCTATCTGCATAGAGTTTTTTCCTGCAATTTTTGATCTCCTTCCAGCTCCATATTGGCATATACCGTATTATAACTACCCCACTATAATTATCAAAATGTGCATAGTGTTTCCTCCTGGGTGAACAGATTAGAATTGTTTTAGCATTAACATCCTTAGGTTCCTTGCCATCTACAATATACCAAACAGCTTTGTTGTTCAAATATGTTTTTATTCTAATGCTGTTACTAATAAAGGCTCCTTTTCTTCCTTCAAAGACGATCGGAATATTTTCACTATAGTTATCATATACAACAGTTGCATCTTGTAGTGCAAGTTGATAAAGTAAATAATATCCAAAAAAGGTTTTTCCAATTCCCGGAGTTCCTGTTATGCGCAGTTTATTTATTGACTCGTCAAAGACAACCCTTAGCAAATCGTGATAACATTTACGGATTTTCAGAGCAGAAACTGTATATTCTTTTCCCAGAAATCGGGTAGAGTTAGGCAGTCTAAGATAATTTGTATGAGATGCATTCTTTAAAGATCGCCAAAATTTATTCAATTCTTCTTTATTTTCATCATTTGGCCCTGTATAATAAAATAAATAAATATGGAGTGCAAGGAACGAAATAATAGAGGGTCATCGCGTTGACTAATTTATTATGACTCACTTACCACTAGCACTGGGTTTAGATTGGAGAAAGATCGGAGTATTTATGAATTATTATTACGCAATTTTTCGGATGTACAGTTGACTGTATTTGTCTAAATCAAATTTATGTGTATCATATGAAAATATTTTCTGATATTTCCTAATTCTATTTATTATTTCTAAGAAGGGAATTAATAAATTAAATTCTTGGTAATTTTAGACATTTGATTTGATGTTGGACTTTTTTTTCGTTAACAAGCAAATTTTCTTTATTTTTTTTTATATATTTTAGCTTGTAACTATTTTTTTTTTTTTTGGATCCTATGATTAGATCTAAATTTAGTCTGGTCCAAATATCATTTTTAAGTATTTCTGATCGGATTAGTAAGTAGTAACGTGTGATTTGATCCAATCACAATAAAAAAAATACAATAGTAACTAATATGAGTATTCATTTAATTATTATTATTTTATAAGTTATTTTTTTTTCAGAATAATTACAATTTTTTTTCGTATTTGATTAAGTGTGGGAAAAATCAATAATTATTCTTACAATTTTTCACTAAATTAACTACCTCATTTGTCATTAAACTCCATTTTATGACTTGAAATTATGTTGAAATCACACAAATTATTATTGGATAAGAGAATCTTTTTTCCGATAAAGCCTTACCTGCAGATCGCTTAATTGTGTACAACTTTCAAAATCTGTATGTTATGCACCAAAATGGGATATAGTCCAATTCTTCTATTGTTCTATGATCATATGATAATTGATTTGTGACAATAACACGAATTCAAACTTTTATTCTTTTAACTAATTTTACCTACAGGGATAAAATTTATATGATATATTCCTCAAATATTTCACACGTACAAATTTAAGTACTGATTCTCATTTACTAGACACATAATAATCTTTAGTTTCTAAGTCTGAACAGCTAGTCAGAACTTAGCAAGTGAATGTAATATAACCTTTATAAGGTTTCCATAACATTACATTTAAAATTATTTCAAAATTTACTCGAAACTTTGAATGATAATGAATATTATGATATTACTATTGACCTTTATTATGTAAGAGTACTTTGCTCCTTACTTATGAAGAATTTTATCAACTAATAAAAGAAAAATAATAGAACTTTGGCATATATTAAATTGCTGAATATTTTACCTGAAACTTTTCAAATAATGTTAAGGTAGTATAACTGAATTAGAAGTATTATTCTCTATCTTTTTTTTTTATTTATAAATTTTTTTTTTGTTTTAAGTATATTTATGGAGGAAGACTTTCTTTGAAAAAATATTACTTTAGACGTCATTAATATTTTGATCACTGCAAATGAACTTGGATTTCAGGAATTAATCATTCATTTACAATCCTTTTCGATTGAAAACAAAAAAAAAAAAATTTGAATGGAACAAAATTTTAATTTGATATATAAAACAAGTTTTGAAAATAATTTTTTCTTGAAATTACTTGCACAAAATTAAATTTTTAATTAATTGACTTATTACAATTTCAAGAAAATCCTTGATTACTTTTATTCAATATGATAATTTTCAAATGAATGATGTTTAAGTTTGGAAAATATGCTTAAATCTGAACTTCCTTCAGTTTCTGTAAATTATGATTATTAACCCTAGCATGCTGAATTTTAATTAATATAAATATAAGAACTCCATTTATTGAAAAAGTTAAGTCAGTTTGTTACGGTAATTTGAGAATATATAAATTGTATATATAGGAAGAAATACTTTAAAACAAAAATATAATATAAAATTATTCATTTTTATTCTTTTTTTATAGCAAATAAATAAATTTAAATGTTATTATGGACATTACGATTTTAAATACATGTTAGTAAATTTTTTTTTTTTATTTTTATCTAGCAGAAAAAAAAATAGGAGAAAGAAATTACAATTATGAATATAATATTCACCCCAGTTTATATTAAAAATGAGGTAAACAATAAAATAATAAATAAATGCTATGATAAATAAAAAAATATAAATAGAATTCATTTGATGTTTTGAAAAAAAATTTTACGAATTTAGTCAGAGATTTGTAAATTTACTAACGAGAGAGACAGATCCAACTGGTTGCTTCGATATCCTATTTTGCAGAAATGTGATTAAAGAAAAATTATTATACATCTACAGTATACAATATATTTAAAGTTATTGAAAAAGAGGTTACCTAAATCGTTAGTGTCAGTTGAATGATTACGTGGTGCAGGCAAATTTGAAAATTCGAGCCGTTTACTTGAATAATTTGCTTGTGACTGAAGTGGAAGAATACTTGACTGTGATCGTGATTTTAAAGCTAAATTTCTTTTTTCATCCAGAATTTGAAATTCAGAAAGTCTGTCGACTATCATTTCACGAAGAGCATATTCAATATCTTTAGCAGCTGGACGGATAGATGGATCAGCATCCCAACACTTTTTTATCAATTCAGAAAGGCATTCTGGTACATAGTCAGGGATTTTAGGGCGTGTACCATCACAAATATCCATTGCCAGATTCAGATCAAATTCACGAGTGACAAAAGGTGGTATACCAGAAGCTAACTCATACATTACCATGGAAAACCCATATACATCTGTGGATTGTGTATATTCACCTCCATGGAGAAGCTCTGGCGCCATGAAAGGAAGAACTCCAAAAAGTGTTTCCTTTTTTGTCATATTAGCAGGACGACATAATCCAAGATCCGTAAGTAGAGCATTTACCTCTTCAGGTTTACCAACTAAAAAATTTCCACTATGTACATCACGGTGAATAAATCCTTGTTCATGAATTCTTTGCAAACCCTCTGCAGCTTCATCAAGAATGTTTAAGCAACGTTTCCAATTAACAACATTCTTGCTCAGAAAATGACGAAAACTTCCATCAGTTCTGAATTTTGATACCAAAATATATAGATTTGTTTCTGGATCACGGGAGATGCCAAAAGCTCTGTTAATAGTACCCCAATAATTAAATTCTAATTGTGCTTTAAGCTATATAGAAAGTTAGATTTAGTAGGTATTGTATTAGTATAAATGGGGATATAATACAAATATATAAATATATTTAACTAACCTCGGCAACGAAATCGGACGAGATATTTTGGGTATTGTTAAATTTTTTTAACACCACTTTCAAATTAGATTTACGTCTCCATTTCTGTTTATCATAATCCCATGGAATTTCACGTTCAACAATTGGTCCTTCTTTCCAAATTGCTGTGTAAACTTTGGCAAAACCTCCTTCTGCAAGAAATTCGATGTTTTCAAACTTTTCATATGGGATCCATTCGATTATTGTATAAATTGAGCCTGCCTCTAGTTGTGACTGTCTAATTAGGTGATCTAGTTCTTCATTTCCACTTGTCCAATTAGAAAAGGCTGTTTCAAAGCGAGGAGAATTACATAACTTACAGTAATAAAATACAGTTCGAGCACTACATTCGGTGCACATTTCTTCTTTTGATTCTCCTGACACTATAATGTATTCGTTTGTTTCAGGATCACGGGAGATGCCGAAGGCATCGAACCAAAATAGTTTGAGCTATATAGAAATGGTTAAAGATAGTTGATAGAATAAAATTCAATAGAACTTAATAATGTAATATTTTGACTACCTTGTCAGACGAATTATTCTGGGAATTTTTAATTTTTTTTATAAACACTTCAGAATTAGGTATACGTCTCCATCTCTGCTCATTATTATCCCACGGAATCTCTAGATAATTAATTGGTCCTTCTTTCCACAAAGCTCTGTAAACTTTGGCAAGGCTCATTTCTGCAACAAATTCAATGTTTTCAAATTGTTCATATGGAATCCATTCGATTATTTCATAAATTGAAGTTGCTTCTAGTTGCAACTGTTTGATCAGATTATCAATTTGTTCATTGCCGCTTGTCCAATTGGAAAATTCCGTTTCAAAATGAAGAGAATTACATGGTTTGCAGTAATTTAATATTATATTAGCACCACATTTAATGCATATGTTTTTTGACATTTTGCAATTATCCGTTTAGGGAAGAAAATTTTTTTAGTTCTTTAAAATTCTTTGCTAATTAATACAGATTTTCGTTACACAAATAATTTTTGGCGTAAAACAATGTGTAATGTAATACATGTACAGTATAACAATGCATTCAATGGCGCAGCAATTTTGTAATTTTTTTAGTAATTGGTATAGCTGATCCATATGTATAAATTCTATTAGTCGCTATTTATTTAATTTCGTTAATTTCTTAATGCCGGCCAAGTGACCATAATTCTGGCTGAATCACGTGGGTGCAATGAATGCATGGTCAGGGACCCGTAAATTTTTTTTCGATTTGAAGTGAAAATTTCGATTTGAACAGCAAAAAATTTCGATTTCTTTCGATTTTGGCCAGAATTAAACTTGAGTNNGGTGANTCNNGCTGGAGTTATGAAGAGTTTCAAATTTTGAACTCCAGGTTTCCAGCTGAATATAAAGTGCCGAATGTTAATCACATAATAATATCTGTCTAGAGCCAATAATAACATTCTCATGTGATTTATTTTAATATGTAACTTGCAAAAAATTGTGAAAATTTTTGATTTGGGCAAAAAATTTTGATTTCTTTTGAAAAATTGCTTTCGAAAATTTTACGGGTCCCTGTGCATGGTGTACCGTTTAACAAAATCCTAAACGTTATTCTAAATACATGTTAACTTCGTGGGTGTAATTACCTTTTGGCTGATACTAAATTTTATAACTATAATCCATAATTTTTAATAATTTACCCATAAAAAATTTTTTTTTATTATAATTAAAATATTCTAAGAATTTGTATTTTGAAGGGAAACGACAATACGTATTGTATGATTTGTATAGTAACGTCATGTATGGTATGTACAGTATGAAATGTATCATTATTAAATTGTGAGCTTTCTTAAACATTTAAAAATAAGTCCTTCTTTTGTATACATGTAATTTTATTATATACTGTATATATATATATATATGAACTGTAAACTAACAAAGTAAAATCTTGTTCTTTTAAGGGATTTTCTTCACCAAAAGTTGTGCGTAATAAATTATTATACTCTTTATACAGTCGGTATATATTTTACGTTATTTATATCTTATTAAATACATAATATGTTATTAGTTAATCAAATATTGTTTAAAGTACAGTATTTTTTTTGATCTGTTTATTGAATTTTTATATATTTTAATAATTTTTTAAAGGAAGTAATTATTTCATAATTTATTTGATTGTACAAAAAAAAAGAAGATTGATATTTTAATTAGAATTAATATACTTTTAAATAGAATGTTAAAATTTATTAAAACAGACTAAATAAATTTTTCGCTTATGTTAAATAATAGATAAATATTAACAAACTTAATTTCGTAAATTAGTTTCACATTTTTCGCATATGATAATATGTTTACAATTTGCATGTTCACCACATTCTTCACATTCTTCATAATCTATATTATCTATAAGTGACTTATTGACGTGATCATCACCTTTCATTTTTGTATAAACCCTTATAATAATATCATAAGTATGACCAAGAACAGTACTTAATAGAATAATTGAACCTGTTGTTAAAGATATTAATGGAATAATATCATATGAAATAGTTTTAAATTGATAAATGATCTAAGAATAATCCAAAAATTAAATTAAAATCATTAAAATTAAAATTAAAATTAAATATATATCATAATATATAATATCAATTACCTGAATAATTAGCTGTGGCACATCCTCTACAAATGTATTTAAAATACCACCATAATAAATAAAATTTTCTGCTTTTTTAGAAAATGGTGCGTTAAATAATTCAAATCCAGCTAAATTTGAAGATAATAATTTTAAGGCTGCAATATCCCCTCCACATAAGATTGTAACGATTGCAGCGGGTTGAGAATTCCCTTTGAGCCAAATAAAATATTTTTTATTTTCCACACATTCTGTAATAAATATATAAAATACAAGTATTAAATTGGTAACGATTGGAAGTACCAAAAATACGATACTGTAAGAAAAAGTTAAATAAATAAGTAAAATTTTAATAAATAAATAAAAATATATTTATTACATAATTCAAGAATTTATTTACCTTGGAGTACGAAGAAATTCTACATTCCCACTATTTTCAATAACAAATAAGAAGTCAGATACCATATCACTAGTAAGTAATGCAAGCTTAAATATAATTAAATTATTGCCCTAAAAAAATATCAATATGAATTTATTAATATGTTTTTTTTTAAAAAAAAAATACATCAGAAATCGATTGACATCAGATGCCTAATGTTGGCCAAATTTTCTTAAGGTGTTATAAAAATAAGCCAAAATGGTTATCGCAATTCGATATCTGACGCACAACATTACTGTATATAAACATATTAAATCCAATTACCTCTTTGCATTTTTTTCTCGCAAGTAAAAATAGAGCAGTTAAAATAATACCTGCACATGCAATACCAATTAAAATATATTTATATCTATCCCATAAATCATCTAAATGAATCAAATAAATTAATTAAAGTAATTAAATAGTTAAAAAAAATTATATCAATAAATAAATAACTTACTTTTCAAAGTACATCCATAACTGCTATCTAAATATTTTGTATAGTTATTTAATGAAAGAGGAGTTTCTTCGAAATTTTTTATCATCATATCTAATGAATCTTTTATTTGCTCAACATTTATATTATTATCCTTATAAACAGGTGGATTTATTAATAGTGAAAGTAATAATTGTCTTTTGTTGATATTTTTATCAAATTCATAATTATTAAATTTAATTTGGGAATAATCATTTAAAGGAATATTTTCTGCTAATCCTTCAGCCAAATTATTCAAGAATAATGATTTATCTGACATTTCAAATAAATTGGTACCATCCTCTGTAAGTCGTAAAAGAACGGTGGCTTTACCTATATAAAATAATAATTTTATAATTTTAAAAAATAAATACTAAACTTTATTAGTTATTGAAAGAAAACTTACCAGCAAATTCAAACTCTTGATTTTCTATGATAAAGATTATATATTAATAATTAAATTATAAAACAAAAAAAAAAAAATTTTTTTTTACGTACCTGTATTGTAATATATGGACAATTTTTCAGAAAAAACGCTACCATTAATACCAGTTCTATATCTAAAAAATTGATCATCAATCTCAAGAGAATAAGTAGCACCAGGAATATTGAAAACACTTTCAATAAATGTTAATGTAACAGTGTTTTCATCATTATCAATATTAATAAGTTTTGAATCAATTTCAAATATTTGTCGTAAAATTTTTTTTGAATTATTAATTTGATAAAGTGTTATGTTACTTTGCTGTAAGTAAATAGGTCTATTAAAAGTTATATTAATAAATTTAGTATGAATCTGAATTGGAGAATTATTTGAAGGTACAAGAACAACATTTGGTGGTAAATCTGATGTAATATTCAAAATCATTCTTTGTGTAATGTTGTCAGCTAATAAAAGTAAATATAAATTAGATAAAAATAATAAAAATACAAAATGCATAAATTTAAATCTTAAAAATGCATACCTTTAATTAATAATTGTGTTAAATCAGCTGACCATACATTACCTTCCCTATGTCCTGATATTAAAATATTATTTGGAAGAAGATTGAAATAATAACTAGGATGATTTTTATCAACATAACTATTAAATACAGGATATACATCTGTAGGAATAAAGAATTCTTGATAATAAGCGTTAATTTTATCGAAATTATTAAAGATATTTAACCACAATGATCTTTCTTGTTCATAATCAATACTTGGTAAATAAGCTTGCTGTATAAAATTTGTTTCATTTAAAATAAAAGTAGTAAATCGCTGAATTTCAAGATTATCTGCATATCCAAGTATTAAAAATCCACTTTTATATGTTAATGGAGTTATAACCAAAGTTTGATATCCAAGTGAAAGATCCAACTTAAAGAAGAGCCTTTCCTGTTTTGGAATAAGATTAGTATAATTAAATATAGACCACCATAAAGAATTTCCCATGTTAACTAAACAGTTGCATATAGTTGAATTGATTTGGTCAAGTTTACAATTAATATTAGGTTCTGAAGGTAAATCGATACCACCATGGTATGTTAATTGTTTAATTTTTACATCTTGAATGGTACTATTAGGTTTTAAATTAGAAAAATATAAACCCCCATCATTATAATAAACAATCGTATATTCCCCAAAAGATGTATAAACAACATCATAGGAAATAAGATTAACATTAACATTTAATGAACGATTCCCACTCAATCGATTCGTAATACCTTCTTCAATATTCAAGATATTAAAATACGTATATGTAAATAATTCACTACCATCCTCTATTGAGAGAATACTATTATCGTTGATGATGATCTTATCATGGTCGCGTGTGTCAAATACTATTCGTTTGTTTACAAAACTACCATCCAAATTTAAAACCATTCCACACCAAGCAGTATTCTGTAGATATTCGAAATATGGAATAAATAAATAACCATTTAAAGGAGATGCTTGTTCAAGTTCAAAGTCGCATTTAGGATCAGTAGGACATTTAAGGACAAATGAAGTAAGATTTCCATCATTGCGTAGAACATTGACTTTTACTTGTAACTGTGGAAATGTTGGTGATCCATTAAGGATTACTAAAGTATTATTTTCGAACGTTAGTACATTAGATATATCCCAATTATTACTATCATTCAGATGAAAAATTCTATTAAACGTAGTGGATGAAATTGACGGTTGAAATAAATTAAATAACAAAAGTATTATAAAAAATAATTTCTGAAGCATTTCGTTTATCTTTAAATTCATAATGAAGGAATTAAAAAAATTGGGGAAAATTTTTTTGAATTTATATAAAAAAAATTACAAAAATGGTTAATTTTATAAATTTTTTTAAATTAATTGCCGAATTGCCGTGTTTCACGTGTTTCAGATTTGATAACTCCGATCATGTTTCATATTACTTTTCCTATTAATAAACTAATCAGATTCTTTGTTGATTAAATACAGTAAATACAATATCTGATATGCACTAAAAAAGCACCCCTTTTTTGTGTGCCAGGTTGGTGGCGCAGCAATTCTTCAAAAAAAATACATAACAAATTTTTTCTCTGACATTAAGCTTTTAAATTTTTACTGTAGATGTGATTTCTGCTGCTCTGCAAGTTTACTTATGCTTTGAAAGGAGGTTTAAAATGCCGTTTTTGACTTTACATATAAATGATTGATTTTACCGTCTTTGCCGAAAATGGATTTAACGGGTATATTTAGTAACTTTTAAAGGCTATCTTTTTATGATTTTTTGTTGCGCCACATCGGCTAGCTGCGCCACAAACCTAGCACACATTTCGTTTAAGCCAACGGGATGATAAATTTATGACAGTACCTAAACCATAAAAAATTTTAAAAATTTTCCATTTACGAGTTAAAAATAAATTTCGTTGTTTTCCTTTTATACAATATTGTACGACAGATCTCTTAATTATTACGTAAATATGTGAATCTGAATTATTTGAACTTAACAAATAAATACCGATAATGAATGTTCAAATTAATTATTTTAACAGTAAGAACCTTTCCATTATTATCATAGCGTAATAAACATTAAAAAATGGTGGTGATAAAAATATCTTAATCACAAATCCAAATTATATTTGTTTAAAAGCTTATTATTAGATACTTTATCGAATATAAAATTTTCAAAAAAGAAATTTTTATTACTATTTTTTTTTTTTTGACCAATTTACTTCAATTTTTTAATACTTTATACTAAAATAGTCCCTGTCTTTAATTAAGTAATGCAAATATTAGTTTTTACTGTAAACATTTTTTATAGCAATCAGATGCCGTACTTACAATATGTTTACATAAAAGTGACTAGTTTGTTATAGAATAAAGGCGGTTTTCTAAAATCTTTAATTAGACATCTAATTATCAGAATTACGCTTAAAAATAGATTTTTAAGATTACATTCAATAACACAAAGAGTAATATTTATTTCTTGATATATTTTTGAAACAGATTTTAAATTTGTGTAATATATATTTATAAGGTATTGTAACAAGTAGACGAAAATTTTTTTTTTGTAAATACTTTTAATGGGTTAATACTGTATTATGCTAATAAAAATATTTAGAATATAAAAAATAAAGCATTTTAATGTTTATTATGCCAAAAAAAAAATATTTTTTCAAATCACCGTTTTTTTTTGCAACACACTGTAATTTATTAATATCTAATATATTTAAATATAGTTTCGTTTCCAAAGATTCTCCAAAAATCATTTTCGTCAAGAACTAAATAAAAAAAAAATTTTAAACTTTAGCGTTTAAGATTTACTTTATTTAGACATCTAAATTTATAATAATTAACTTGAAATTTTCATTGATTTTACAAAGAAATTTAATGTTAAAAATAAGAGAAAATGACACTTTCGCGGAATAAACTGACATTTATGAAGAGGAAGATGAGAATATTTTTCTATACTTTTATATAATATAAAATTTACTTAATCCAATATAAAAATAAAAAGTCGATAATCGATTAGTTATAAAAAAAAAAATTATTTTTCACTTTCACATTAAATGATGATGCTTTTTTTCAAGTCATAAAACACAATAAAACACATTATTTCATACACGAATCAGAATGGTTCACTCAACAGAAAAAGAATTTATAATAATCAAATAACATAACCATTTCAAAAATTTTATTATATATTGTTGAAAACAATTTTCCATTTCTTATAATTATGAGACATAATCTTTTCCAATTGGAAAAGTGATGTTATAATCATATTTTAGAATGACGAAAAATACAACAACTAAATT